>JAXCGZ010011404.1:80000-157500 GCA_037179515.1 Halocaridina rubra | reverse complement strand
GCTCCTCCGTACATAGTCAATTTTTACGACACTAAGGGGAACATGGAGGAGGTGTTCTCGTCCCCCAATCCGGGGAAAGATAGAAAGAAAATGCTGTACTATTTTGACAATTGCTGCTGTTAAAATTTAAGGAGAGATTAAATTTTTTTATGATTTTATGTTTTGAATGAATATAACTGTGAGAACTGTCGTGAAATGTACGCTAACCCAACCTAATATGACCTAACCTAAAAAATAGTAATATATGACAATTTTTAAATTCATATTCATTCAAAACCATCAAAAACTATAGGAAAACTGTTGAAGATTACTGTTTTTAGGTTAGATTTGGATAGCAGGCAGTTTGCCAATGGTTTTCAAGGTCATATTGACTTAAAATAGAAATTATTGAAAAAAATACAACTTTCGCCACCAGAGTGAGATGGTTGCAGTTGTATAATAAAAAATGCCGTAAATGCTGAATGAGATATGGGGACTGTCCTGAGGATGAGAAGGTTTGGGCTCAAACATAAAAGCAGATTCATTTTAGTACTTCTGAATGAATTCCTGAAGTTTCCACACTTATTGTTTACCTGTACTTTCCAAGCTCTTGGAAGGGGATATTATTATGTCAATGTATTTCAAGTCTGTTATTAAAATAATTATGGCATGTTTTTAATTGCATGATGTGTAGGAATATATTTTGAAATAATTTTTTTCTTTGCTGCTATATCTTATTTACATATTTGCCTCCATATTTTACGTATAGTGTGACAGTACATATCTGTTTACTGATGTAAAATACTTATTTCATAACAGGTTTGTGACAAAAAAAATTTTTTTTAAAGTGGTGACCAATGCACTCCTAAGTATATAAGGTTATATGGAGCTGTTAAGCAGCACCATAGTGTGGAGTGTGCTTGTGTGACAGTGATTCCCAACCTTTACACCTTGGAGGAACCCTTGTAATAATTTTTCATATTCCAAGGAACCCCTATATACTGTACTGTATAGTATACTGATGTATATATATTGCATTTTTAAGAAAAGTTCTTTAGCAATATAATTCATATGATATCTACAATGACTTCAATGAGAGTCCACACTAATAAGTCAATAACGTTATAACTTACTGTCATTTTGTAACAGCACATAATTATTTTACGGTTTCTCGCGGAATCCCTGGTGATGGTCGGCGGAACCCTGGTTGGGAATTACTGTTGTATAATATACTGTATATGTGGGCTCTACTAAGCAACCTCATATACCTTTTCTGTCTAAAGTACAGTTAGTATGTGCAGGCTACTTGCTAAGAATTATAGACCTCTGTCACCTCATCATGTAGTACTGTATTTATATTGGGAAACTTTGCTCACCAGAGCCCTCAAGCAGTATATATATTTGCAATAAACTTGATATTAGGTGTTAAATGTTTGTTTAAGGAATGGAATATGTATGTAATTGTTGTTAATTCTGGAGCAAGGTCTGCTATTACCTTATCAACGAAGATTGATTGGATTGGACGAGAAATTGAATCAGAATCATGCAAAAATGTTACACTACTTTAATATTTGAAGGACAGTGCTTATAATTCATTTTATCATACATCACATTTTCCTAATAATAAATACACTTTCGTTAGATGTCAACATTGGGTGGGAATATCTGAGCTGAATGCACCTTGGCATCAGTTTCCTTATTAGCAAAATTTGTTAAAATTTTTATTGACTTTCTGCATCATTGTTGTGTTTTTTATTTCACCACTAGCGAGGTATATCAAATGCTAGTGCTGCAGTCAGCTAAAACTCCTAAATAAGGGGTGTTTGAGACAAGAATGTGAATTGTTTATTAGACTTACTAATGGTGGTAGTACAACATCCAACTCGTTTTTTCCTCCTTTGCGAGTGCAATAGGAGAGATAATGATCTTATACGAGTATTTCCAACTCTCTCCCTGCAGATTCCGTTCTTGTTTTATATTGCATATTTATTATTGTTGAACTGTTTATGTAATTCTTCTGTGACATATGTTAGGGAGATATTTGGGGATAAATAATTAGTATTGAGGAGTTTTATTTTTTGGAAAATATGACCTCATTTACTATTGCTTTCAGTGGGATATCTAATTGTCTTATATAAAATGCAGTTGTAATTTTGGGAATATAACCCCCATGGAAAAAAAATTGACCACTGTATACTCATCTGGTTATAACAAAAGTTATGTAGTTGGAATCTTGCAATTCAGTCAGGTGTACCGTAGTTTGTAAACATGCATATTCATTCAGACTTAGTTTCAAACACATAATACATATGCTACACCTGACAGTGTTGAGACAGGTGTCAACCATATGCCATACCTTAGCAGAGAAGTTATTTACTTAGAATTAAGAGTTTCTCATGAATTGTATATTTCATTTGTAATTTCAGTCGAGATTGTTAATGTAATAATGAATTATATGCATTATATAGAAAGATGTAGTTTATTGGAATAATTTCGTACAAGAGATATTGAAAGATGTGATTTATTTGAATAATGTCGTGCAATACACATGATCTGGCCTATTTTATATAGTGAGCCAACGTATCTGTCCTAGATATATGGTCACTTCGCTCTGTTGCTCAAATATTTTTATCTCCCTCCTCAGGTTCTGTATTAAAGTCATGCGTAAGAGGAACAACAGTTACGCAGACGCGTTCCAATTATAAGTATGTAACACCCGACGATCCTAGTATGGAATGGAAGGATATCACTGATCGTGCTGCAGGCACTATGTTTTGGACTGAATTATGGAGAGGTATGTGAAGTATTACTCAGTAACATGTCAGGGATTAATATTAATTACCCTGTTACAAGTAATCATTTTTAATACAGTTTTGTATAAGTTGATATTTTATGTGTAGTTTGAAATTTCATTGTATCTTTGAATGGTGTATTGTATGTCGTATATTACTGGTGTATGGATCAAAAAGAGGAATTTGTATTTGTTATTTTGAGTGCCTATTATGTGTAGTTTTAAATATACAGTATACACATCTGATTTACTCAAAAGTAAATTACTCAACTTTCCAGACAAAAAAAAAAAAAGGGAATGTAGCAAACATTCCGTTTTCAGAGCCGTGCATGAGCAAAGATGATGGTGGAAGTGTGAATACAACACTAACCTTCATTGACTAATATTATAATTACGCCTAATTTTTATTATGATTTGGAAATTTGTGCAAAACACTTGGACATGAAGTATTAGGTAGCAGAAGAATAGGTTTTTGTGGTGCTGTGGAATAGAAATATAGCTCTTACTTTCAAATTATCTTTTTTCATGTTCATTATATATTTTGTAAAAAGTCAGTCGTTTATTGACAGGATCTGTGTGTCTCAGCTGTTAATGGTTCTATTGGATTTCGATTTCAATTTTGCTTTTTATTGTCCAGAAATTAATAGTAGTATAAAAAAGCTTCAGTGGTGGTGACACTTTCCCACTTCATACATGCTGGTCTGTTGCTGTCATTGTCTCAGAGAAGCCTTGTGTTGTGTTTTGGTACAATTGTGGCCAATGCTTCTGCTGTCTCCAGCTCAGCTGTAACGTTTTCTCTCAGACTTTTTCTGCTTTCGGAATGGAAAGGCTCATGCTTTTATTACTGCAGGGTTTGTTAATTGGTACCTTCACTGCTGTTATTTGGAGTTGAACAGAGGCAATTAAATGTATCATCATGTGCTTCTCATCTTTCCACACTAGAGCAAAGCTTGATTTGTTACATATTATTGCCCAATCCTTGATATGTTACTCATATCTATATGTCCTGTACTTTCTTCAATCTATTTTGTACGCAGAACTTATGTTTTGTCCTCTGTTTAAGCCAGCTGCTATAGATTCCTGTTAGTGTTTCTTTGAATATGACCTTGAGACATGGCTCAAGAGCCATGTCTCAAGTAGGTCTCCAGTTTTTTTTTTTGCACATGTCTCCATGTGAAAGATCTTTTACTTGTTTTTTCAGCTGTGGAGAATTAGACCTTTTCTACTTCATACACATTTCCACTTGATGGCTTTGATATTTTCTTCTTCTGATCCTTTGAAGTGAATCCCGTATGAGTGTCACATGTTTTATAAAATCTTTCTGACCATGCTATATTGCTCTCAGTAGGAAGTCTTATGATAGTGCCCCTAAGGAACTTGTGAATGATTAAGCGTTGGACTGAATTAGAGGTGAGGGCCAGGACTTCTTTTCATTGGATACCACAGTGAATCGTTAATTTGAGTTTCTTTAACCTCCCAATCAATATATTGTTTGGTCATGATCATCCATTTTTTGTTGGATAAAGTTGTGCTTTATGCAGATCTATATCTACTGTTGCATCATTTAGATGAAGTCCTGTGATGCCAATGAATTTTTATTCTTGGGTTGTATAATCACTGAGGATCATCCTCTGTTTCATTCCTCATTGTTGGGAAGAAGCGGATCATAAGCATTTTTTGCTGATGCAGTCTTATTGCATGTCTCACATTTTGTATCTTTAACTGATATCTACAGTAGCAACTTGTGATAATTATGAAAAATAAACATTTGCTCTTGTAAACAGTACACTGCTTCGTAAAATTATTGTATATTTTTCCGGTATTCCTTTTTACTCTATTTTGTTATTATAGTTGTGTACCCTGGTAACTGAGTTGCTAGAACGCTTGACTCTGGAGTTGATAGATCTGCAATCGAGCCCATTATAGGGCGTTAGGAAGGCATCCACCCGTAATTACCCAACCATACTATGTCTGTGTCCACCCCCATCATGGGGATTAGGTGTGACATGTAAAACATAAGCACTTTTATTTGTTATTTGTTATTGATATGCTTTTGGTCTAACCCTTTGGCCTGTACTTTCATTTTCTTACTTTTGTCCAGCTCTGCTACTTTAGGGATTGGAATTGACTCCTCCACTACCCTTATGCAGCGTAGGGTTTGGAACTTATTTCTCCACTACCCTTTATACAGCGTAATTCATTTCTTGTAAGCTGACTGTTATGCCTCGGGTGGAAATGGGTGGGCTCTATCCAAATGAATAATGAAGCATCCTCTGCCTCCATTTTTCATTTTCTTTTTCTCTTACATTACGATTTTTCTTTCTCACTTTATTGGGGATTATGTCTTAGTAAGGAGTTGAACACTATCTGCTCCCATGGTCATTCTCTCTTTCTATTTACTATGCATTTTCTTTTATTTCTTGGAGACAAATGCATGCTATCCATGTGAGGATTTTTAGTGCCCCGTGCTTGGCATGTTCATTCTCTCTTTCTTCTCACTGCAGTTTTTTTCCTTCCATAGCTCATTCTGTCTTATTCTTCAAGTTCCTCTCTCTTTCTCTTAACTGGGGGAGTAAAATTATAGCCTCCAGGTTCCCCTACTTGTTGTAAAAGTCAGCTAAATAGGGTGGAGCGAGTAAACATGGAATCATCCTCATCGTATTTCCTTCCACAAAGAATCAAGGTTTTTCTTTGACTTTCCCATTATGATACATGTATTTAGATAGTTAATCATAGCATTTTAAACAGAATGGATAAATTATAAACGTGGTAAATTTTATTGCAAATGAAAACACACTAATGTCATAATAAATATATTCATTGTTTTTTATCTTGCTATTCTTCAGGAGCTGCTGTTACTTTGGGTCATATATTCAAAGAGCCAGCCACAATCAATTACCCATTTGAGAAAGGTCCTCTTAGTCCAAGGTTAGTCCAATTTTTTTTACCTATTCTGCTTAACTTTTAAACTCTGATAGTTACGCCTGTCATAACTTACCAATGATAGAATCGTATATATTGACATTGTTTAAATAAAAAGGACCTACGATGGCTAAGTGGTCAGTGCGCTCAACTCTAGAGTTGGTAGACCCCTGATCGAGACCATTGTGAGATCATAAATAAAAGGGACCTGCGATGGCTGAGTGGTCATTGCGCTCGACTCCAGAGCTGGTAGACCCATGATCAAGACCATTGTGGGATGATAGGAATGGCATCCAGTCTTAATTTCCCAAAGCCACACTACCTTAAGGATCATTGTCAGATTGATCCCACTGACATGCTGAAAAACCTACATTGGAATGAAAACTATAAACTGTTTAAATAAATGTGCCTGAAAACAGATGTTTCTCAAATTAAACGTACTTAAGATCATAATAAGAGCCTATTTTATCGAGTTTGAACTACTCATTTATTATAGTATTGCTAAATTTTAGCTATATTGCTAATGTTAGCATATCTGGCTTGTAAAATATATCATATCATAGAGATTTTCTCAGTTCACCTAAGTTACTACTACCTATTTTGAGGAAGTTCAGTAAATAATAAATATTTCCCATTCAGTTAATTTTGCTGTAATGTATATAAGTATTTCTTTGTATTCAATTTTGCTAAAAAGGGTCTGGTCGTAAGTTGAATTATCATTAGAAACTTTTTTAATCTTAATTTTCAAGCTTGGAATAATGTGCACCTATTATTCTTCCCTGGAATAATGTGCACCTATTCTTCTTCCATGGAATAATGTGCACCTATTATCTTCCTTGGAATAATGTGCTCCTGTTATTCTTCCCTGGAATAATGTGCACCTATTATTCTTCCCTGGAATAATGTGCACCTATTATTCTTCCCTGGAATAATGTGCACCTATTATTCTTCCCTGAAATAATGTTTACCTGTTATTCTTCCCTGGAATAATGTGCACCTATTATTCTTCCTTGGAATAATGTGCACCTATTATTTTTCCCTGGAATTCTGTGCACCTTTTATTCTTCTCTGGAATAATGTGCACCTATTATTCTTCACTGGAATAATGTGCACATATTCTTCACTGGAATAATGTGCACCTATTATTATTCCCAAAACCTCGACCCAAGTATTGTAGATTAATTTTTTATCCTGTTACCTGTTAATCGTAGGTTCCGCGGAGAGCACGCATTGCGTCGTTACCCATCTGGAGAAGAGCGATGCATTGCATGCAAGTTGTGTGAGGCTATCTGTCCTGCTCAGGTAAGAACGCTTAAATTTTTACAGTATAAAATCTTGTACTTTTTCCCGATAATAAACAATAGTGATTGTTTTCTTGCCATTTTCCTCTTATAATATAGTCTACCATATAAGTGATTGTTTTGTGTTCTTCATAAGCCTTTATGATTGGCTCATGCATTAATGCAAGTGGCTCAAGCAGTAGCGTCCGTGACTCTGAGGCATTAGGTCGAGGGTTCGCGCCCTGTCACAGTCTGAGGTTAGCAAGGGCATGCACTCAGGGTAACGATTACATCTGCCAAAACAAGTCCTTCGCAAGAAGGCAACCGTCCTAGCCCTTGGTAGAAAAAGGTAGTCTGTGACGTAAAACCGGAACAAAGTGGGACATACATGACATGAGTGTTTTCATTCATGGTGTATTAGATTTTTATATATATAATTTTGCTTTACCTGGTGAGGCATGTTTTGGTAAATGGTAAATAATGGAGTTTATCTCTTTGTACGTCTTCCTTTAGAGGTTCTGTAAGAAATTAAATATGCATTTAAATGCAAAAAATTTACAAATGCTTGAGCTTCATTCAAGCAGCTTCTCAAGCTAAAAGTAGTTAGGAAAGCTTATCTTCTTTCATTTGAATGTACTTTCAGTATATTGTATGCTAATCCCTACTTTCTTATCCCTTTTAGTTGCCTCCTACAATACATGATTACTTAAGATATTTAGTTCAGATAATTTTAGCTTTTATAAATATCGCGTCTCTGCTTAATTTTACTAATAAATACTGTATAAACATTTTTCTATTGCTTTGACTTAAACTTTTTGAGGTATTAGGTCTCATGAGACAGTCTGGTAATAATCTCTGTCCCCCTGAGAGGAGGGGGCAAGAATTCTTTCTCTGTGATCCCCTACGTATCATAAAAAGTCAACTTTAGATAGAGATAGATTAAGCTTCATATCTTTGTCCTTTTATCAGTATAATATCATTAATTTTCATGTCTGACTTTTCATTTTTTTCTTTCTCCTGAGGGAGGGGGGGCAAGAATACTTCCTCTATGTCCCCGTGTATCGTAAAAGTCGACTAAGCGAGGCAGAGCGAGGGGACTGGGAGTCCCCTCCTCTATATTTATTTCCCCGCATAGTCTAGGTATTTTGCTTTGACTCAGCCATTCCCCTTATGGAATGTGTCTCTTGTATATAGATAGATAGACATCTTCCGTCTTTTTTTTTCCAGGCCATTACTATTGAAGCTGAGGAAAGGGCCGACGGTGCCAGACGTACAACCCGATATGATATTGACATGACTAAATGTATTTATTGTGGCTTCTGTCAAGAAGCTTGCCCTGTGGATGCCATTGTTGAGGTAATGCTATTTTGCATATATCATTCTGAAATATTGAAATTAAGTATACTGTAATTTGTAAACCTCCTGCAGAAGATACGAAAACTGGATCTCCAGAGTAAATAAAAGTTCTGATGGACTGAATTTTTCTGTATTTCATATATATAAAATTGAAAATCTCTTCACACAATATATCTCTTACCAGGGCCCGAACTTTGAATTTTCAACTGAAACTCACGAGGAGCTTTTATACAACAAGGAAAAGCTGCTGAGCAATGGAGACAAGTGGGAGCCAGAAATTGCTGCAAATATTGAAGCAGATCATTTGTACAGATAAAAAGTGGGTGACAAAAGTACAGTTCATGTAGTACATAGAAAAATATTATAAGATAAATTATATTTATTTGTAAAGAGTCTAAATGCATCTATGAGGTTTTGTGAAATGGAGTTAACTGGTATTGTTCTTGTTGTAAATAAATACTTTTCAGTAGTTACAGTGTAATTACATAATCTAGATTTTTAATTTGAAGTCCGCATATACAGTATGTGATTTATAATTTATGATAAAGACATAATATGAGATAATTGTCAACATCTTAAGTACAGACATTAAGCATGTATATCCTCTATATAGAGTTCTTAAATGCTATTGGATATCATTAAATACATTAACAGTTCCTCTGCTACCTAAGCTTTTCGATGGGGAAGAGTAAAGAATTGACTTTGAAAACAAATTCTCAAAGCTTTTGGGAATTTGAATTTGTATAGTTTTATAAATATGTACATCACTGAAGTTGCGTTTCACTCATTTGTGTGATTTAGCTCAGAATTCACATGTAATGGTAATATTTAAATATATTGCGAGTTGTACACTCAGCAAAGTATGTATGAAATGTTTGAAATTAGAGATATTTTCAGTTTGTTTCCATGCATCCACCTAAGAGTATCTTTCTTAGAGAACTTGCTACTTTTTGTGTAGCAAGTTTACTATAAAAAACTATTGTATTTTGGGTGTTTCAGCCAATTGTTCACTGTGATGGTCTGGTTTATAGAATTACAAGCCAAGAATGAAAGAACTCTTCAATTATGGAGATCAATTAAAACAAAAAACGTTTATTCTTCGCGTGTTACTTCACCCTGGTTTACACCACCTGTTTCTTTTATCCCACTTGCTTTAGTCATTGGTATAGATTGATCACATCAGCAACTTCACTCAAGCTCCAAGGAAATGCAGCCTTGGAGACTCGTTTTTCATTTTGGAGCACTGGACATCACAACGTGATGATTCTGCTTCCAGTTAAAGCTAAAAATTACTTAATGGAAAAGACATTTCTGTGGTAACTGGATACCAAGAGTTTCATCTCTAAGTGATTTAGTTGTTATAAAATTATATACAAGTATATGTTGAAGGAAAATTAGATCATCAAATATTCTACTCCCAGCATAGTTGCGGCAATTCCTCAATATATAGATTTAAGAGCTTTTATCTGAAATAACTCTTAAAGTTTTCTTCCTCTCCAAATATTGCAACACTTAACATTTTGCAAGTTTTCTTTCCAGATATCAGATTCTTGTATACAGGCAATTATATAATCACTTTGCAGTGTCAATATAAGTACTATAAGTATACAAGTACTGCTTTCAAGTCTTGCATCTGTACTTTACAAAATTTGCACATATGCTGAAAGGTGTAAATTTATATTTTATAATACAGTCACTTCGCTTTTTATGCGTGTTTATACTACGCAAAATTGGAATAGCACATCATGAAAACAAGAGTAAAAATAAAATACGAAATGCATGAGCTCAGGGTGCATTAATTTTCTTTTTGCTGTACAGTATTTATTTTTAAATCTGTATCTTTTATACTGTACACTATATATTAATATAAATAACTACAGTTCTTTCAGCTTTATATACTTCTTAAATATGTTTTCCTTATCTTATATCTTTGACATAGTGTGTTTATGTATGGTAGTGGAACGTATCTATGCCTATTATCATTGTTTCTAATGGAAAATAACTAGTTACATTACACGAATTTTACATTTCTCGTGCCTCTTGAGAACCTATCATCGCATTGTTCCAAGAGGTGAGTGTATTTGAGAAAAGTACTCAGTTCCCTGAGGTATTTAATAATACTACGAAGCCAATTATCTTTTATATTACGATAGTCACCCTTTGAGCACTGCTCTTATATGTACATATGTATATGTATTTTAATTACCTCAACGTATAAAGGATAGAAAAGCCCTCTTGTAAATGTATTACAAAATATTAATTTTATTGAAAAACACAGTTAGCCACTTATAGATGTACAAGTTGAGAGACTAAATTCCTAAATCACAAGTTTTTATAAATTCCTAAATCACAAGTTTTCTCTATAAATTCCTAAATCACAAGTTTTCTTTATTATATTTAAAATAATTTTTATTTGTATTAAAGATAACTTTTCATATATTGTTAGTAGTTTATAGTTACCATATTTAACCTGGATACCGTTATTTTACAACTACAACCTTGATTTTTCTTAACTATTCTTACTAATTTCCATTTTCGAAAATTAAGTAGTACTATAAATTACAGCACTACTAATACACTTCTTCATAAATTTATGTATACAGTAGAAATGATGAAAAACTATATTTTCTCATCCCCTTATATAAATAAGCTCTACATATTTTCCAAATTTTCATGCCAAAAAAAATTGCATATATTTTATACTTAATGTTTTTTCACTTTCTTCCCTGACATTGAAACTGCTGTTGATTATAAACATATTCTGAAGGGGTGATATATAACCTCTATATACATCTATAGCTCTTCCAGAGAAATTTATTCTGTTGCTGTATATTATTCACTCTACACAAGTAGTTTTAAGGGTTTAACTTTATTTTGTCACTGTATCTCACCCATTCTACAAACATCCTGTAATGAACATGTGAAAAGTGTTCAAACACTCACTTGTTCCCTGACAGCAGTGTATCCTCAGTAAGCTTACAACTTATGCAGGAAAAATTAAATATATACACAATAAAGATAAAAGGAATGCTGTAAAAAAAAGAAAACTATGTAATGTACGAGCAAGCAAGCAAGAGTATACTGAACAGGAATACATGCAAGTCAAATACTCTACCGATAAACAACAATATTCTTTTAGGAGCGCTTGATCAACGTAATTCTTCAAATTTATAATAGTAAATTCCTCTGAGCATTTTATTTTCTGAAGGAAAGGTGTGGTTGAAGTGGTGTTTTTAAGATAGAATTTTAAATACTCCCCTTCTGAAAAACAATACAATTTTGTACTGAATACCAGAAAGAGCCTCTGGTTTTTTATAGACATTACGAACTTGCTCAAGGACAGAACGTACTAAATTTCAGTTTTGATATTTCCCCTAGAGCCATATTTCAGGCAATTCTGGAGTACTCTCCAATATTTCTTCTCTCATTTCAAAAAATTATATAATTTTGTAAACCAACTAGATATTTGATATACTGTATTACACTTCCCAAACACACGAAACAGATTCCAAGAAAACTTTGTAAATATATTTTGTAAGTAACATAAGAAGCAACAAACTTCACAAATATTTAATCATATAAACTAACTTATGCATTATCTGTAGCTTGACATATTTTCCTTAACATAAGTGTTAAAGATAAAGAATGAGTGAAAACTGGAAGAAAATGTCATGGCATATATAGATAATAGTAAGCTGAGTGCTGACCCTTGCATATAAAAACAACTTTTCACATTTAATTTGCTACCGGTACAAACTTTCTAGGCACAATTGAACATGAATGATCATATTAAAATAATGAAAAATTCCGACATTCACATCATATGAAACTGCAAATGCAGGAGAGTGTTCGTGGTAAAATAAAACCATTCACATATGACTGCAAAATAATAAAATATATTTCCTATGTTACTCTAGGAAAACGAAAGATGGAGTGAGGAATGTTTACCCCTTCCTTCTGGGATCTCGTCATCCATCGAACGTTATATCCTATGCATAAACAGCTCGACTGAGTGGCAGTTAGTACATGACGAATAATTCATTATACAAGATGCCCTCAATTCTTACGATACTGGGTGGCTGTAAATATAAAATTATATATTTTATAACGTACATAAAAAATCCTTGAAATTCACAATTCTGTATTTTCACACACACAATATAAATTTGTTGATCTTTGCCGTTTTGTGTGTCACTACTGATCCACATTATGGGGGTAGACACATGTTGGAGCTGAGGAATTCATGCTGGATACCCTTCCTAAGGTACAGCTGTGGCCTTGTTTATGGGTGTGTCACCTCCCCAGTCATGCGCTACCTCTAAAACTTTATATCAGAAATATTGTATAAAACTATACAAGTAAAGAGCACTGCTTGGACTCAGAAGGTAGTTACCATACATAATCTCATTTGTAAAGTTGTTTCCAAAGCACCATACTTAATATACAGTACTACAAGATGCTGTCACTTATTTGATGCAAAATAGATATGGCTTTTCAGGGGCTATATTTCTCAAAGTTTGCATACAAAAGAGGCAAGTACTGTATATATATTTGTGATGATCATATTTTTCTTTAAAACTCCATAGCCAATTTTTAATATTCACTAGATGAAACTTGACAAATTATCAAAAACATGTATAAAAGAAGGGATATACAATATGTATGTAAACTCCAGTTATTATGATTTACCTAAGAATTTTCCTCTATAATTGTAGTTCTTGGTAGAAGCTTCACAAAAGCATAATTATATTCAGAAAGAATTACTTGTTAGTTATTCTAAAACATCTGTTTCATGAGACTCAGGCAAAAGGCAATTAAAGCACCAAAACACAATCTACGAGTACTTTTTAGGTTAAATTTTGTGGTCATCATGTTAATCAGGTCACCAAAACATGACTTTAGAAGCATTTATTTTAACAGATCTATGCAATCCTAGCTAGTCAGTCAGAGTAAGATATATATTAGGCAAAGAAAGTTCATATTAACTCTATATCTCATTTCATTTGGACAAACGACCATTACACACTCTTAATATCTCTGCTGAAAATGTAAACAGCATACAGTAGTCAACAAGGTGAAATGAGGGACAAAATAACTTACGAAGTGTTTGACAACATATGTTAATTTCTATACAGACATTAGATGTCGTGTTAACCACCACATCATAAAAGGCTGCAGACCCGACATGAATAGGAGTAGATAGAGACGACGTTTATTGCCTGCACTGTACGCTTCCATGGCACCGGCCCCTCCCTGGATCTGCCATCGCAATGTGCGGAACTGAAAGTACAGTACAACTTCTAAAAATAGTATACACGTCTTATTAAATAAAGTTACTCAAGAATTTAGACAATGCAATATCAAACAAGTACCTTGCATTTCATCAGTCTTCAAATATGCCAAGTGAGAAACTCTTGATGTCTCCACTCTCTTCACTATATATATCTTCACAAATATCAATGGTCAAGGCTTAATTTATTAAGAGAGAATATCTAGAAAGTTTTCATAATTACAATTATGCCAAATAATAAAAGGAAAAAGGAAGAGAGACATAGCCATACTGATGAACAGGATAGGGTTTCATACACACCCCTACTCCAATAACCAAAAGCAGAACACTGCCTGATAAGGATAGGATCAGCAAACCCATGCATTTAAAATGGCTGCAGTCTCAGCCTACTTCTGACAAAGCCTGACAATTTTTCTTTTCCCTATCTCAGTATCCAAAATGTGCAGCCATTAAAACAAATGGCATCTATAAAAAGAGAACTCTTTACAATATGTTAAGGAAATATCCTAGTTCCACTGATCAGTGATTCCCATTTTTTTTTTTTTTTTAGGAGTGTGACACCAGGACTGGTAAAAAAAAAAAAAGCTGCCCTAATCGGACCTGGGTACGAAGAAAACAAAGTAAATAGACAGTGTTGTGACTTGTCAGATGTGTAGTGATAATAAAAGAAGTGTAACAAATATCCAAGAATATTCACTGTAAATAATTGAGAGTAAAGAAAACCTTCAAAAGGTAATGAAAATTTTCAAGTGGGATTTTTTTTTCCTCCATCATACCCTACAAAACTTTGAGTAAAAAGAGTTGCTGGTAGCCTCCTCCTGGCACGAGGGAAGTCGGCATCCTTAAGTTATCATGCACACACACAGCAACTCAGTCTTAAAGGAAAGGCTAAACCAGAGAACAGGGCCAAAAAACTTGTCACATTTTTCAATTTCAACCCTATCCCTTCACATTTAGACTTTATTTGGATAATCCTGTTTATTAATTTACAAAAAGGGCAGGCCACAATTCTTGCAACCAAAGCGTATCCTATATAATGGAACTGAAGTATGCACAGAGTAGTTAAGATACTACAAACAAAATTAGTACAGTGAATATTGCCTGTGATGAATGTTACCTAAACCAGACAGTATTGTATTATGTGCTGTGCAGCTAATCCAACATATATAATGTTCACGTCAAAACTAGTATGTTTTTCGACCACCTGGTCTGTTCAAACCTATGAATACAGCAATGATGGTCGGTTTAACGTCATGGGCTCCCTTGTCTACTAAAGGCTAAGACGGTGCCTTCTAGAAAGGGCTAGTTTTGGCAACTGTGATTGTTACCCAGAGTGAATGCTCTTTCTAACCTCCGACTGTGGCAGGCCAGGGACCTTTGTCCTGTCAAATCAAAATTGCAAGCATTACCACTCGGCCATGGTGGCCACAGTTATAAAGAATACTGTATATTTTCACAAACTTACCATGAATACAACGAGGCTGAAGCTACAGTATGCTAAGACAGAGTAATATCCCATGCTATCCAGAACCAGACCAGCGAGGAGGGATATTATCATTCTGAAATGGTTAAATAATCTCGTTAATCTTTAGTTCCAGTACCAATATCCAATACTATTAATCATCCTACAGAGTTCTTTTACAAATACTTAACAAAATATAGTTCAGAGAAATATATATCAGAGATACTGAGGAATTATGACCATAAATTTACTGCCACACCCAATTGATGATTAAAGAGTGCCTTCATTGTCATTCTCACTGAAAACTGTATTACATACACTTGAATAAATATAATGAATATGTTATAGAAGGAAACTAAACACTTTGGCATCATTATATAAATAAAAAGTCTTGGGTTAGAATACTCAATAAACAAGATTAGCCACAACTGAATAAAAATGTCAGGTAACAGGGTATCTCAGTACCCTATCCATCAACACGCCCTAAAGCAGCTGCCTCAAGGCAAGAAAAAAAAATCAAGAAGGATGGGATTGCAGTCCAATCCTCTACCCCCTTTAGTCACCTATTACAATAAGCAGGGAATATAAATCAAACACAGTCTCCCTTGCCACCAAGGCATGAAAAAACTCAGTAATAAATGTAATAAAAATAACTGAGCCACTAAAATCGAAGTAAAAAAGTTGACAAGAAATCAGTTGTAGATTTAATCAATACTGATTGAGAATGCTGAACTCTGATGCACAGTTACAGCAACGTTAAAATGTAAAACTGCATTACGTTGGTATGACGCTTTTACCACGAGTATGAATGGTGATATAGATCCTAAAGGAGAGAGGTTTTCCTGTATGAGTTCTAAGGTCAGTGTTTTGGAATGTAGATAATATGAACTTATATGAACTTATATTACAACAATTTGCAAATACTGATGCTTGAATAAGCAAGAGTAACTGGTAAATCTGATGAATAAGTTGTTCGTGCTTCCCATTATGTGTCACTAGTAATCGCCATTCGAGTGGGGTTCTGAAGAATAAGTCATTACTTATGAATGAATAAAAGAAAGTACAATTTCCATAAAAAAGTATTTTTTTTACTGTAATAATCTGAAAGTGATTCTGCAGATTTAAAGACCAACTGTTGTTACTTTTCCATTCATCAGTTTTCTACAGTAACCAGAAGATTAGTTGAAGTTATAATTTTCTGGTATGTTCTCCTTGAGCTCTCAAAACCAAGACAAGAGAATGCTTCAGAAGAAGCAATCACACAAGCAGATAACTTGCCTCTGTGTCTAAACTACCGGCTCACCATAGGCCACCCCTGGGTGGATATTAACAACTACATATAAATCACCACCTTGTGACCACAGTAAATTCCAATATAATACAACACTTTTAACAACGAAAAGCATTAGATTACAATCAGCATTCATTATACGGGCATCATGATGTGATCAGAAATTATTTGCTAATAGGATATTGGATGCCGTATGAGAGCAAGTTACATATCATATAAAGTGATTGGTAAATTATGGTACTGTATTATGCTTAAACAAAAGAGTAAAGGCCTGTTACGAAAGAGAGAAACTTAATAAAGAATATCTAGTATTATTTGAAGGATTATAAGGAAGTGAATTCCAAAACAAGCTGGGTTAAAACATTAGTATAAAGTGTGTCATTCATAATAGTAGTAAGCTATGGATTTGATTGGAAAATACTATTGAGACTAGGGACCTATGTGGGCAGAAAGAATGTCTTGCTAATGAGGAAATAAAGGTAAAGAAATTTAGACACATGAATGCAAAGTTGGATCCAATATGAAGAGCTAAAAAGTGTGTAAGTGTCTGTAAGGTTAAAGAGAATGGACTAATCCATAAATTTTTAGGTTTGTTGATAAGGATAAAGGCTATTGCATGACTATACTGGGTAAATAGTCAAAGAACACTACTTGATTGTGTAGACTATGTTTGGATAAGATTTCATAACAAAAATAAAGACCATAAATAGAATTAATAAATAAGTCGACAATTGGTAAGATATGTTGAAAATGTTATGCCTCATTTTACTTTTATAAATTTGGAAACTGTTAGAACTGGTAAGATATGATGTATACATACTAGTATATAAATGTGAATGAGTGAGAATAATAGAGAATTTGGTTTTCGTTACTATGTGAAGGGGGTGAAGGTATCATGAATAAGGAAAAATACTAAAACCAAGCAATAGTAACAAATTTCTTTAGTTTCTTTTTTACAATCACTACAGCTTTACGTACAGAGATGTTCTCATTTGTAAATACTTTTTATTACTTATTTATGTTTGTAATAATAAAAAAGGAGTATTCAATAACAGTGCACCATTTTCCATACACACTAATATGCAACCTATGTATATGTATTACAATTATAATCATGATACTATCCCTAAAGAAGACAAATCACAGTTTCACTTTGTTTACTTACCCAACGTACTTGTAGGATGCGAAGGCCAACAAATCTAAGGACTTAATCTGTGTATGTATGGCAGTGACATACATGGTTGCAATAATGACAAATATTTCTAGCACCAACCATACTATAGCTGAGCTAGCTTGAATGCCTAGTACATCTGGAGAAAATCTGAAAAAAGTCAAAGAACTAATACATACAAAATAATAGTAAAATAATATCACAATAACAGCAACAGCAATATTTTTGTGCCTTTGGCAAAGTTACTAACTTCAGCAACATTTTATATATCATGTTTTATAATATTTCTGGTTCTAACTTATAAAACTTTTCATAATATCCATATATATCATGTTTTTTCTTATTTTCTAGGACTGTACTTGAAAGGGTGTAACCCAATGAAGTATAATTTGCATAAAGTAGGGTCTCTTGGAAAAAAATACTTATATAAGTCATAGATCATCTGTCAATGATTCTTTTTTAAATCACACATGCAATTGCACTTTAAAGGTGCAAAAAGATTGAAAACTATAAGTATGATATTAAAAATCATAAACAAATATTTAATGATATTCCTTCAACTTAGGATCTTGAAGTACTCCCATTCACACATGAGAAAACCACCAGGTAACCAATGACCGTCGTCCCTGCGACTACACACAAAACATTAAAAAAATGTAGTAAATAAAGAAGCATATGCTGTATTAGCGAGAGGTTGCATTGATCCCTGCCACCTCCACTGTAAAACTAACCTCTGTTGGAGACCTAAGCATAAACCAGCCACTAAAATATAGGTGACAATGGCCATTACTGGAATATAAAGATCTGGGGCATTGATCTCGAGACGAGGCTGCACAGGTTCGTCTTGTTCATATCTGACACTCCAATCCTAAGAAAAGAAAACATACTTCATCTAAGTTATTATTTTAATGAATGAAACTTAGGGACACTCTACTATGTGAGCACTCCAGTGATTACAAACGTAACGTAAATCATGCAACTAAATGATGGGGAATAATTAAGTACAATCTAAACGTCTATGAAGAAAGCAGGTAAATATATTCAGATAACTTGGTATTTTGTGTCAGCAAAGGGAAAATGTATACATGTAAATACAGTTGTAAAATGTTTACACTTCCAACGTAAAAATTAGTTGCTTACTGGTCAATGTTTGATCATGTATACGGGAATGAAGTTTAATATCCTTTGACAATGTGCCTAAGTTGAGATGCCAAGTACAGTATATTAATATGGGGCCGTGTAATGTTGTCAGGCCTCACTGTAGAATATCCTTGACTGCCTACCATGTGGATGACCAAAGCAAGGTGGTGGTGGGGGATATGTGGCAACCCTTTATCCCCAAAGAGCTAAGAGGAGTGGTTGAGGTATGTGTGGATCGTGGCGAGTGCATGTTTCTTGGCTCAGCCACCCCCCATACAAAGGGGAATGGGGCTATATGTATAAGTGTGCGTAATGTTGTTGCACGTGTATAGGTTCTACCGTCCCGTTAGTTTTGAGAAAGAGTTGCAAAAGGTGGGAGGGAAGCAAAGATTGCGGTATGAGTGTTGAAGCCCATCACCAGGCTGCTCATGGTTTCTGCCGCATCTTTCTCTATATATAGTGTGGATTTAATTTTATGCCCAAACATGCACGTTTTATTCAAGTATATGAAAAAAATCTGTTCCTGACCCATCCATAATGAAGAGCATAGGCTGACTGTATTTCATAAATATCAAATAGTAACAAGAGGGAGTGTATAGACAGAAACATATTTATCTAATTAAATTTATATTTTGAAAACAACAGTACACTTGTTTGTAAAAAAGGGAGGAAAATACAATAATAACTTACAGAGTGGGTATACGGGAAGAAAAGGAGTTGCAATTTCTTCAATACGTAGCGCGTGTCGACGGCAAAATAATATTTCACTTGGCTCACGCTGATGTAACGTTCAAGTTTTTTATCAACATATTCTTTCCCTTGGCCCATTAGATTCTGGCCATACTGCATGGCCATGTTAGCTACCACTGGATCCTGTAGAAAAAAAAAAGCAGTTAATAATGGGGATATGCTTCCTTATTTTAAGTAATAGCAGTCAATGGCATTTAATTTTCTCTAAACTTAAAGAATTGAAGACACAAACACTACCAATAATGTTTTACATTTTAATAATACAGTACAAGAAAAACAACTTAATTCTCAGTTTATACTGTACTCATATAAAAACTTCAATGGGAAGAGCAATGAACAAAACCTTATAAAAGAAAAATATCATGATGGACACATATGACCGAGTTTCAACTAAAGTTTAGGAAAAATCTGATGATTGAAACAAAATCTCTATTCTTGATTAAGAGAAAGAGAGAGAGAATGCAAAATACTTTTTTAATTATTAAAACATGGATATCATGAACTTGCCCAAGAAGGACTGCATGTTCACAGGCAATTTAGACCATTGTAAAATATAAACTGTTTTTGTACGAATGTGTTCTAAGTTGGAATGTTGTCAATATAAATTCAATGAAAAAGTTAAAGTATTTCTTTTCTATATTATTCATAACTTCATAATTTCATTCATGGATTGTTTTGGGTAGGTCCACTGGATGTCACTCTCCATTTCTCGGATCACCATTAATACGAGATTCCACTGTATCATGAATTCAAACAAATTTATAGTACCTGAAATAGCTGAGGTCCCGGCATAGCTCCAGGGTAAGCGTTATATCCAGCTCCGCCCCCTCCGTCATTGGGACCTCCTTGATTCTGGTTGCCTCGATACCCATAGTTGGCACCCCCACCTCCTCCCCTATACCCTGGAATGACAATATGATCATCATTTGTAATTCGAAAACATAATACTTTTCATACTACATGCTTTGAACTAAAATAATAATGCAAAGTCTACAAAAGGAGTAATAATTTGGAGAGAAGTAGAAAAAATAAAAAGACTTCTGAAAAAGAATGGGAAAATTTATAAATACTGTATTACTATTATTATTATTAATATTAAATCTTAATTGTCACATTCTCCGTATGTATTACTATAATGTACTGTATTATTACAACATTATTATTGTATTAAAATTCATTGATACTGTATACTTTGTCTTATGTAGTAGCTAAGTGTCTTTAGCCTAAGTACTGTACTTTCAAGTACTGTAAATGTAATGTACAGTACTTTTTTTTTACCTTAAACAACTTACAGACAATTCTCTTTATGAACGGACTTCTGGAACTTAACTCGTTCGTAAATTGGGAGCTTCTGTATATATATATATATATATATATATATATATATATATATATATATACATATATATATATATATATATATATATATATATATATATATATATATATATATATATATATATATATATATATATATATATATATATATATATATATATATATATATATATATATATATATATATATATATATATATATATATATATATATATATATATATATATATATATATATATAAATAAGTACTTTACCTTGATTTCCATAAGCATAAGAGGGTGAACTGGTATCTTCAAATAACTGTGGAGGAGGTTGGTGATGCTGGGGCTGACCATAAGGATCATACTGACTATCATACATGTTTGGAGGATTTGGGGTTCCCGCCACGCGTCTCCCCCGAACCTTCTCTCCTGCTTTGGCTGCAAAAGAGAATGGAATATCAATTAGGCATCAATCTTATAATGTGTTCTTTATAGAACATTTTTGGATCACATTTATATAATTAGCTTTTTTCAAAGTGTTAACTCCTCTTTCTCTGTGTCTGTGTGTGTGAGCGTGCAATTAACAAATTGTACTTGCAAGACAGAGCCAGCAGCTCGTAACTTACCAGCTCCTGGCAGGTTCCATTTTGTACTTAGTGATACTTATCATACTTGTCCTTAAAACAATGAATTAACTTAGCATTACCTACCTCCTCGCTTAGCAAATTCCTATCATCAACTACTCTTACATTAAATAAGTACTTCCTTATATCCTCCAAAGTTTTCTTGTGAAGCTTCAAACTGTGACCTCTAGTTCTAGTGCCAGCCACATCAAAATATCGATCCCTATCCATGCTGTCATAACCATGAAGGAATTTGAAAACTGTCACCACATAACCCCTCATACTTCTAGCTTCAAGTTATGGTAAGTCTAATTCCCTCAGCCTCTCATCATAACTGAGATTGCGTATTACTGGCACCAGTGTTGTGACATGTCTTTGAACCTTTTCCATCTTAACTACGTGCTTTTGCAAGTGTAAATTTCAAAAGGGGGCTGCATATTCAAGCTTTAGCCTCACATAGGTTACATAAATATTTCTGAACATTTCCTTGTCCAAGCGCCTGAAGGTTACCCTTACATTTGCTAAAAAAGCATATGCTGCCCTTACTATGCCATTTATATGCGTTTCTGGAGACAAATCTGCCAGTATGTTTATTCCTAGATCTCTCATTCTCTGTCTCTTGAAGTTCTCCTCCTGCCATTGAGTAGTGAAGCTTGGGCCTTCTTACACTTGTACCCATTCTCATTGCCTTACATTTTGAAGTACTGTACTGAATTTCATTAGCCACTTTTCTGACCACTCATGCACACTATTTAGGTCTTCCTGAAGTTATCTACCGTTCTCTTTTCTTACTCTCTTCAAAAACTTTGCATCAACTGCAAACATATTCATGAATGAATTTACAGACTCTGGTAGGTCATTTACATATACAAGGAATAAGTGGCCCTAAAATTGAACCATGTGGAATTCCACCTCTAACTCTCCTCCATTCAGACACTGAGTGTCTTACTCTAACCCTCTGTTCCCTTCCTTCTAAGTAAGTTTTTATCCATTCCAAGACATTTCCACCTGTTCTCACCATTGCTTGCAGCTTCTTAATAAATCTCTCGTGTGGGGCCATGTCGAATGCTTTCTGGAAGTCTAGGAATATGCAATCTGCCCAGCCCTCTCTTTCCTGTAAGATTCGGCTTACCTCATCATAAAATGTTAATAAGTTTGTTACTGTTGATCTACCTTCTCTGAAGCCATGTTGTCTCACTGATAAAAAGTTGAAGGCTTCTAAGCGAGGAGAGATGTGTTTCCTTAGTAGTTTCTTCATAATTTTGAAAACTATGCTGGTCTAGTGAGCAGGCCCTTTTTGAAAATAGATACCACGTTCGCTAGTTTCCAGCATCTTGGAATCTACCCTGACTCTAGCGACTTTCCAAATATGATACTTAGTCCAGCTTATATTGATTTAGCACATTTCTTAAGTACATAAGGAGATACTGTATATCATCAGGACCTGTAGCTCCATCAGCGCTTTGTATACCTCTGTGGCTGAAAAGATGATGTTCTCTGAAACCAGCCCATAAGCTCATATCACTGCAATCTGAGGGGGTGCAGTATTTCCTACTGTACATATCGAGTGAAACTCGTTGTTCAATTCTTCGCAGATATCTTCATCCGTCTCAGTGATGCTTCCATCCACTCTCTTTAACTTTAAAGCCTGTTCTTTTACCTTCAGTTTTCCTCTGATAAAGCCGTGGAAAAGTTTGTGATTTTCTTTAGCCTTTCTGGTGATATCCCTTTCATAGTCTCTCTCTGCCTCTCTTCTTTTACTTAGGTAATCATTTCTTGCTCTTTTGTAGGTTTGCCAGGCATTTATGTTTTTTTCCTCCTATATCGTTTCCAACAATTGTCTCTCCACTCCTTAGCTCTCTTACACTCATTATTGAACCATTTCTCTGTGGCATGAAAAACTCCTGTTTTGACGTAAGGTATGCAACAATCTACTATCTCCCATATTCCTCACAAAAGATGTACATATCTTGTACAGATCTGTTGTTAAATAAGGTTCTCCAGTCAAGAACTGCAAAAAAGTCATTCATTTCGATGTAATCTCCTTTTGGATAGTTCCTCCTCTTGTCCCCAGTGCCTCTACTTTAAGGAAGAACATCTTTGCCCCTGGCATAAAAGAACTGAGCCTCATTTAAGGGATGGAAAATAGTATTCAGTAAATCATAAGGCACAGACTAGATATGACTGACAAACTTAAGTGTAAAACTGAAGATATACGTCATTTAGAGATGCTGTGATAAACATCTTGAAAATCTTTTTTTCTGCACTATCATTACCTGTGACATACACACAAAATACCTAGGAAAATACCTGAATCATACAGAAGCAAAGATCACCCATTAGAAATCTGTAAATGCAAAGTCATACCTATCTCAAAGGCTTTCAATATTTATATTTACTTACACTGCATACTTAAAAAGATACTTAAGAAATATGGAAATGAATATAAATTCATATACTAATTTCTTCACTTTGCACAACGTTCACAGTTTTTCGCAATTTAAAATAATGTAAGACAATAACAGCAAGAGTAGTTTTAAAATACTTAGAGCAAACAGAAATTTCAAAACTATAATTAAATCTTACATACTCTGTCTAGGATAATATTTATAATCATATATATAATCCAAGTTATCCTGTTTTTAATATTTGCGATCACAATTATGAGCTAATAATGGTATTTTTTATTTATAGCTTTGTTATATTACGCTCCAAACGAAATGTCTTAACGATAACGTACACGACATAACAGTCTGAAAAGACAGCTGCTTTTAATTTATACAGCTAGAATTGGAGGAGAGGCTAGAATACTTCCACAGCATTTTCCTGCGTGTCGTAAGTTGACTAAATGGGTAGGGGCGAGGGGACTGGGAATCTCCTCCTCTGTACATTCTCTTACCAATGAGTCATAGTATTTTGCCTTGACACAGCCACTCCCCTTATAAGGGGAAAATGGCTCATGCATACAGATAGATAGAATTACTGACTTAGTAAAATAATATTTTTATTTCACAATATATCATCTTTTTTCTCTACTACTATCTTTCGTTTATACACATCAAGTGAGTTAGCAGCATCAATAAATTTTCAATTGTAATTTTAAAAAATGAATAAATAAACTAAATAAAACTTGGTTTAAACAGTAGTTAGCACATGAAAATATTTGCCATCAATCCTGTTCAATTATCATTTCAATCATGCATACAGCTAACTACAATATATTAACTACAAAACACAAGTAAATGAGATCCAATTTATGAATAAAAATACTGTAAGCATATACAATATAACTTGTGAGTATGAAATATGATGCAAGCATTAATTACTTTTAAGGAAAAATTAATTAATTTGGTCCATAAAGCTTGTAATAAAAAAAACTAAAGCAAAGGAGACAATGACGATTTTTAATACAAGCTAAAACAAAAATTTAGGTGACTGAAATGCAAGATACAGTGCTTTACATAAATGTAATCTGCTGTTCATATGCAATTTAAATACTGTGAACGTGTTTTTAAATCTTACCTTATAAAAATGTGGCACTATGCTATAAAGTACTAAATTCACATAACAGAAAACACTAGACACACTTGCAATGTCAGAAAGATTACTAAGATTTTGATCTGACAGAGAATGGAACACCTCTATTTCTGATTCTCATATCTACTTGAATTTATCCTGAAATCACTGGAAGAGTAAACCCACAGGTACATATAATAGCAACCTACAGAACAATTATACACATTACATACATTTGTGAACAGTAAATATCTACTTTTAGTAAAAGTAAATAAAAAATCTACAGAAATAGAAACTCTCTTATAGGAAAAAATACAACAGCATGTTTACAACTGCATTCTTATACCAGGACCTAAGTATGTGGTTCTAGCTCCTTACTTAAAAACTTCAGAATGAAAAAATGTGGAAACGACTCTACATGCAAGATACATTCTACAACATTTGCAGAATATTTAAGTACTTTAAATCATTCCATTACAATAAACTACACTTCCATGACACTACGCTACAGGAGGGCAATTTTTTTTGCCTGTGTCACATAAAAAAAAAATGCAGAAAGCTGCAGTACCAGACATGCTCTACAATTATTGTATCTATTCAAGGTTTACCTAACGCATCCTTATAAAGGTAATGCCGACTAATGTTTCTGAAATATAAGTTTATGCTCGTGTGCAAGGATTCTGAACTCCATCATCAAGTAATGTTACAATACAATAAGAGTTATACCCATTATAGACAGTTTTACAAAATAACAATTAGCAAGCTTCCCAAAAATATGTAAATGAGCGTACTGCCTACATTATGAAGCAAGTACTATTCTTTGAATACATTACCTTCATAAAAAATCCTAAACTAGGGTGAAATTGTACTGATGTGTATTTGGTAAAAGTTATATCACAAAGTTTTTGTGTCAAATAAGAACTACATATTTACATTACTTTCAATTTCTTGACAAAGTGCACCAGAGCATGGCATGAGGCATAAACACTTAATTCAAACAAGTGACTGCAAAGAAACGGCAATACAGTATTACCTATGTTATATACATGACATGTAAATACACATATGTAATAACAGTAGGGTGCTAAATTAAAATTCTTTAATATATGATATAAGCGTGACATGTGGAAGAGGGGACTGCTGCTGAAAAAGTTTGCATTATCTAAAAAACACCCCATTACAAAGATGAAAGCAATGATAGGGAAGGAGAAAAAAATGTGACATGTATGAAATAATTTTATTTACTCACAGCCCATCTAAACCAGTAAATTTATGCTGATCAAGAAAGTTTTCAAAGTCTGCAAGAGAAATATATTAATTGGAAGATAATTTTGCTATGTGGATAATACCTAGCAGCTTAACAAAACACTGTAACTGTTTAGTAACGTACACTTGAATAGGTAAACATACGTGAAGGCTGTAAGATAGCCATAGGGAGGCTTTCTTTTAGTATTTACTCTGTATATTCAAGAAAATTCTATTATCTACGGTATCTAATCATTAACGTCAAAGAACGGAGAGTAAGTTCAGTTATCTTCAACTAATATCTGAGGCCAATAACACTACTTCAACAGACAACAGATATCAACACAAAATTACGTGCCAACTGGTTATGTCATTTATGCATAACCAAATTTTTGAGCTCTGACATAAAAGTTTAATTAATGGCGCTAAATACTAAGTTACACAACGTCCAAAAACTCTCCCAGTTTTAAATTATCCAGAAATCCAGTTATATAATCAATAGAACTAAAATAAGATAAATATGTCAATTGGTAACTGACTCATTCACTAGTTTTGTAAAATATGACAAAACTAGAGAGCAAAGCTTTTCAAGAACCAAAAACTATACGAAAGACTTCATCTTTCTTACGTATTTAAGTAATGATTAGAAATGGACAAACGTCAATCTCAGATTGTGAGTTTGTCACAGGTAATAAAGACATTGAAGGGTTAAAGTTGGGGGTACTGCATCCTACCCTAACCTAACCTTTATATCTTCTCACCCTTACCAGATTTATTCTTCTTGGAGGCTACACATCCCTAATTTGTTTCTAAAAATATAATAACAATAAAAGAGCAATTACCATTGTTTAAAAAATATGCAAGATACATGTGTGTTCTATTTTCATCAAAATTGTGGGAGCATATGTCTTGACTGATCACTGCCATGAATCCTACGTCCTTTTAGCAAAATATAGTTTGTTACATCAATATCAAGTTCCATGTCTAGCAAGAGTAGCATTGTTTCTTTTCTAATTTTATGTGTCGCTATTAACCCAAATTTGGGAGTGGACCAAAATGGATTATAGCTATGGAATTAAAGCTGGATACCTTTCCTAACACCACCGCCATGGGCTCAAAATGCAGGTCTATCACCTCCTGAATCAAGCATTCTACCACTATGCTACAGCGGTCCCCATTCACCCAAAAACATATAATCTTTCGAAACTACCGGCCAAAGTATTTATACTTCTTGAATTTGCATAATTTTTTATAAATTGTCAGTAACTATGTGGCAGAGGCTAACTGGATGAAGATCAAAGATATAGAGAAGGGAAAATAATTATCCAAAATGAAAAATAAAAGAATTACAAAATAAACTGTTACAAATTACATGCATAACAATTTCTAGGGAGTAATGCTCAAGAGGGAAAGATTTGAGAACTAGGTTGGTGTTTAGAGACATACTGGAAAACTGCTTCAGGGAAAAACATACGATTTAGCACAATCTCAAACGAGGTAATTGAGAGCTTAAAAGAGTTTACAAACTTATTCATATGGAAATAAATTCACAAGTATACTCTTACTTCAGAAATTAACTATTCAGTAGAATAAACAGTATGGAGACTATTTAAGCAAGATTTATATATATACTCTTTGCTCAGGATCATACAGCGAGAGGATTATTTGACATGGGAGTTTAGAGTACTCATATTTAACACCGTAGCGATACTTCATGAAGACAGACCACTCTTTCCCATGAATGTAATCCTTACAATATATTAAGTTAACCGAATAGTTAATTTAGCTTGGGTTATTATATTAACAATATATATTGCACTCACAGGAGAGAAATACCAAAATAGGTATACAGTATCTGCACAGTCACATCATTCAAATGTAAGGATAATATTAAAAGTACATGCATGCTTTACACTCCCCCCAAAGAATATATTGAAATTAAAAACAAATAGGAAATATATAAATGACTAAAAAAAATCAATTATCCATTTGTTTCTCAAGTGGGTTGAACTAAACTAACCAAATCAGACCTAACCTAATTGATATAGAAGCATTCTTTATATACCGGTATTTTCCTAACTTGGGGAGTGAAAATAAACATCTACAATATTATGCGTACTGTCCAATTGCAATCGACCTTAAGCAAGCTAATCCTATTATCTGATGACGTTACAGTGCAATACTACTCAAAAATATTACTTCAATAATGTTGTGGTAATATGTAAAATTTTATATGCTCAAGAGAAGGGAAACTATAAAATAAAAACATAAGAAAAACAAACACCAGTAAAAACACAAGATCTTTATTTATCAATCTCTATTTTTTTACTGGGGGTGAACTAACCAACCTAACCTAAAATCATATGTTAAATTATTGTTTTCTCTAATTATGGAGTGCGAAGGTGAACAATTACCATGGGAATAATATTTTCACACATGACAATGGGGGTAGTTTATAGTTTAGCGGGCCATGCCGCTCAACGACCTCATCCCTCCACCTAGGTAAGTAGCTCGACTGAAGGTTAGGTAAGTATTTTTAGTTAGGATAGTAAAAAATTATTTCGCATGCCTATTTTCACCATTTTTGTTGTGTGTTCAACCGCCAGTTCTCTAGTTAGAGCCTATCGACATCTATTGGTAGGTTTTGAACATTGGTATGCCCCGCTAAACTGTAGGCGTTCCGGGTACCCTTCTAAGGATCCATTCAAGTTAGAAATTTGCCTATAAAAATATTTAATAACTCCATAATTACTTAGTACGTATATCAAAGCAAATTAGATACTAAACACACATATGCATTGAAGTAAGTGTAATGAGTGTCTTGGGACTCAGCCAGGAAGGGACAGTAGTATCGGTGACTGCAGCTGCTAAAATCGGGTTGCACTTCTACAGGAGTCAGTAGGAGGAAGCTCTTCTAACACAAAGGGCTACAACATGCTGCTGACTGAACGTACACTTACGCTGCCTGACGTCAGACATGGAGTAGTCCATTCTGCACCTAAAACCCCCACCAAAAACGATCTCAACTCACACAATACAAGGATTTAATGTCAGTGGTGAATACAGCTGATTGATTGACACTCCCACACACACACCGTCTACAACTGCTGCTGCTGCTGTACTGCCAACACAATACGAACTTATTTCTACCATATACGATTCGAGGTGGTGACTTAAAATTAGTAATGGTTCTCGAATACGTCTATAAAACTCATAAAGAATGGGACCTGATATTTTTATAGGTCATAATTCTTAGGTTAGGTTAGGTTAAAATAAGTATTTTTTTTATTAGATTGTTTATGTAATTTTTCGATTTTTCTCGTTTCTTTAACGAAGTCGGTATTTAATCTAGACAATCTATTATATTCCTGCCATGTCTTTCATCTTCTTAAGTTTATTTATCCTGTATATTAGTGAAAATGTCGGTTTAACCTCCAGAGAGAATCAATCAAATTTAATATAAATATGGATTCTCAATTTTGAACTCCCTCTTTTGATAATACAGTTTACTTAATTTTTCTTTCTGTTTTATGTTATTTATATTCATTTTTTATTTTTTTTTTCATTCAGTACTTTTGGGTTCTGGTAAGTTAATTCAGTAACTAGAGCCTTACAACTCAAGATTTTATTTATATTAGCAGTGACTTCAGATATTTTTGTGAATATCTTCTTCTTCCTTTTTTTCTTCTTTTACTTGGACTTCTTTTCATGCTTAACCATAATTGAAAAAAAAATGTTGGTTTATAATAATCGAAAATCTAATGGCGATATCTTTTTTGTTATATTTATTCGATAATATAATCCACGGTGATTACGATAATATAATCCTTGTATTTTTTAGTCACCGTGGCTCAAGCGGTAGCGTCCGCGACTTTGAGACGTCAGGTCGTAGGTTCGCGCCCCGTCACGGTCTAAGCTTAGCAAGGGCATGCACTCAGGGTAACGATTACAGCTGCTGAAACAAGTCCTTCGCAAGAAGGCAACTGTCCTAGCCCTTGGTAGAAAAGGGAGTCCCTGACGTAAAACCGGAACAATATCCCAATACGAATGGGACGAGAGGGTGTAAGCGGAAAGTCTTCCCTACACAGATTTTTTTCTTTTTTTATGAAGCTCAGTTCTTAGGTCTTAGAGATAAATAGTGTAATTCGTGTTTAAATACTCCTTGGAAAATTAATTTGGACTAAGCAAGTTTATAAGCTGGCCAAAAATGGCCCACTTTTTAGCCTGCATGTTTGCTTTTAATTATTTTTTTTTATTGTTTAAGATTTAACTCTTAAGCTATTAAGTTAAATATTTACATCGAGTTCGTATTATATATATATATATATATATATATATATATATATATATATATATATATATATATATATATATATATATATATATATATATATATATATATATATATATATATATATATATATATATATATGAATGGTAAGTATGCCTAAAAGCAAATATGAGTGAAATTTTTATAACCAAATCTCCGAGTGGTAAGAATGAAAGATATTCCAAATTAATTTATATTATATTCCCTTGGGGAAGAGGGTTAGAATACTTCTTCCGTGTTCCCCTGCGTGTCGTAAGAGTCGACTCAATGGGGCGGAGTGAAAGGTTTGGAAATCTCCCCTGTATTTTCTCTTTCCAAAGAGTCAGGGTATTTTGCCTTAACTCAGCCACTCCCCTTATAAGGGAAAAATGGCTCATGCTTATAGATAGATTTATATTATTGTAAAAGAGTCGTTAAAACGTTTTAAAGTACACTTTTTTGTCTGAGAATCACATGTGAAATCGGTTAACGTCAGTATTTAAAGCTTTGATATTTAGTATCTTGAAGTTCTGCTCCTGCCATTGAGTAGTCAAGCTTGGGGCTTCTCACACTTGTGCCCATTCTCATTACCTTACATTTAGAAGTATTAAATTTCATTAACCACTTTTCTGACCACTCATGCAGACTTTTTAAATCTTCCTGAAGTTCTCTACCATTGTTCTCGTCTCTTACTTTCTTCACAATCTTTGCATCATCTGCCAACATATTCATGAATATCTTACACGCCCTTGTAGGTAATTTACATATACAAGGAACAAAAGTAGCCCTAAAACTGAACCCTGTGGAACTCCACTACTAACCCTTATCCATTTAAATATTGAGTAACTTACTCTAACCTCTGTTCCCTTCCTTCTAAGTAAGTTTTTATCTATTCCAAGACATTCCCACCTATTCTTGCCATTGCTTGCAGCTTCTTAATAAGTCTCCCATGTGGAACAGTGTCAAATGCTTTCTGGAAGTCTAGGAATATGCAATCTGCCCAGCCCTCTCTTTCCTGTAAGATTCGGCTTACCTCATCATAATATGCTAATAAGTTCGTTACTGGTGATCTACCCTCTCTGAAACCATGTTCTCTCACAGACCAAAGGTTGAAGGATTCCAAGCGAAGAGAGATGTGTTTTCTTTGTAGTTTCTCCATAACTTTGCAAACTATACTGGTCAAGGAAAAAAAGTCTATAGTATAGAATTGTATCCTTCCTTCCCTTTTTGAAGATAGGTACCACGTTCACTTGTTTCCAACATCTTGGAATCTCCCCTGATTCCAAAGACTTTTCAAGTATGATACATAGTGCAGCTGATATTGATTTAGCGCATTTCTTAAGTTCATAAGGGAATATATCATCAGGACCTGTAGCTTTATGGGCATCTAATTCCATGATCGCTTTGCATACCTCTATGGCTGAAGAGATGATGTACTCCACTAACCACCCATGAGCTCCTACCTCTGCACTCTGAGGGGATTGGGTTCTTTTCTGCTGTATATACTGACTGAAATGCCTTACTCAATTCTTTGCAGATCTCTTCATTTGTATCGGTGATGCTTTCTTCCGCACTCTTTAGCATTAAAGCCTGTTCTTTGACCTTCAGTTTTCCTATGATGAAGCTGTGGAAAAGCTTGGGATTTTTTTCTTCAGCCTTCCTGGTGATATCCCTTTCGAAGCCTCTCTCTGCCTCTCTTCTTTTACTTAGGTAATCATTTCTTGCTCTTTTATAAGTCTGCTAGGCAATTATGTTTTTTTTTCTATGCCTTTTCCAGCATTTGTCTCTCCACTCCTTATCTCTCTTACACTTATTATTAAACCATTTATCTGTGGCATGAATATCTCCTATTTTGGTGACAGGTATGCAGCAATCTACTATCTTCCCATATTCCTCACAAAAGATATCGCATATTTCTTGTACAAATGCTCATTAATATTGATGTAATCTCCTTTCGAATCATTCCTCCTCGTGTTCTCTGTGCTTCTACTTTTAGGCAGAACATCTTCAATTATATACTCCATCAACAACACACAGTGGTCACTCTTTCCAATTGGTGGCTCATACTTAATTTCTTCAATATCCAACAGATTATCTGTGAATGCTAGATCAAGCAGCAATGGCTCATCCCCACTCCTGGTCCTCGTTGGATCCAGTACATGTTGGTGTAGGAAATTCCCTTTTACGCAATTTAGGAATCCTGCCCCGAACGAGTCCTTACCACTCTGTGGATCAAGATTTATCCAATCTATCTTTTTATGATTAAAATCTCCTATAATCAAAATCCTACAATTTCTCTCCTGTGTAATGTTAACTGAGTTTATGGCTTCAATAGTACGTATACGACTTTCCTCATAAACTTGTAGCCTACTCTGGTTCCTTGGTGGGTTATATACAACAGTTATTATAATGCTCTCTGACCCAGTATCAATGCGAGCAACAAGAATTTCCTTGAGGTCACTTTCTATGGAAAATTTTATTTATTTCAACCTGAAATCGTATTGCTTACAGTTGGTGCTGAGAACAGGTTTGTTATGGAGAGCAAACTGATATCAATTGATGAAAAATTGGTGTGTGTATAGATGGTGCTGAGAAGAGAAAAGACAAAACTAAAAAAATATTCCTGAGAAATACATCTCTATGTCAAAATAAAACTCAAAGTATGTTTTTACCTATTTTGACTGGCTGTTCACGACACTATAACTTATATTTTAATCTTATGGACGTGTGGTTGTTTCTGAGATACATTACAAGTTTGAGGCAAGGAAAATTTAAAAGGTGGAATCTTGAATCAAAGACAAATTTTCTGTCACTTGCCGATATTATTATTATTATTATTATTATTATTATTATTATTATTATTATTATTATTATTATTATTATTATTATTATTATTATTATTATTATTATTATTATTATTATTGTTGTTGTTGTTGTTGTTGTTGTTGTTTTTGTTGTCCATGATATTTCAACAGAGGCAACCACAAAAGTAACAATCTTTTTTGGTACTAGAAGGTTGGTCTCCATCAAGGATCAACTATCAGTTGTCCCTCCATCTTCGACCTTGTGATGGATGTCATTACATCGGCTGTCAGAAAAGTAATCCCTTGGAGAGCATCGTTCGCATGTGACATTTTGCTTGGACTTGACAAAGAAAGAGCTGTACTAAAGCTATAAAGTTGGAGACAACCACATGAAGCTGATTGACTCGGTTTTATGTCACGGACTCCTTTTTCTACCAAGGGCTAGGACAGTTACCTTCTTGCTAAGGACTTGTTTTGGCAGATGTAATCGTCATCCTGAGTGCATGCCCTTCTAACCTCAGAATGTGGCGGGGTGCGAACCCTTGACCTGATGCCTCAAAGTCGCAGATGATACCGCTTTGCCATGGTGACTACCAACCACCTGAAGCTCGAGGTCGGAAAATAAGGTTAAAAACAGGATATATCTATGAATATGGAGGAGAGGGTAGACAAGGAGCGAAATTGGGCCTGGACAACATCAAGAGGGTTGCAACTTTAAATAACTAGGATCAAAAGTGACTAAGAATGGAGATATGGACGATAATAATAATCACAATACATAAAAGGCGTTTGGACTAGTATTAGCTTCAAGGTTAAAGGGTCAAACAGGGGAAAAAGCCTATACTTGTAGCTCCCCGTTTCCTGGTCAGTTTCATTTTGTTACTAACACTTATCATATCTATCCTTGGAACTATTTTTTTTTTATTATCGTGATACCAGGATGGGCCCCAAAGAAAAGAAAATAATTGTACCCGAATCGGGCTTGGGAACGAAGAAAACATAGAGAGAAACAGGGATGGGGAGTAATGTGACTTGTCATGTGTGAAGGGATGATAAGATATGTGTAACGAATATCCAAGAATATTCGGTGTTGATGTAGGCATAGATAGAGAATCGTAACTGAAGGAAGACTTGACATCGAACTGTCCTGGACAGTCTTATTTAAGTCCAGAAGGCCTTTCATTTGTGGTATTGCAACGGGTAATACATTTAGCAATTACAATATCCCCAGCAACTCCAGTTATCAACTATGCTTACACTAAAAAATTACATTCTTACAAAGCAGTTTATTACAGAGGTGCAAACTTGGACCTCCAGACAGAATGCATTTATTCCTAGTATAGCAGATGAAAGCTGCAAGGTCTGTTTCCCTTTTAAGACCTTCTGTGGTGTAATTGGTAGTGCCTTGGCATAGTAATTATATGTCCTAGGTTCAAGTCCCGGTTGAGGTAAAAAGTATTCATGTTTTCACATATGGTAATGTGCTTATTTAATTACTGTTGGTCCTGGATGAGATTTGGAGTTGAATTAAATGCGAAAGCGAAACCACGAGTGAGGTTGGGGCAAACTGTAATATGAACAGAGTGGCATTCAGACAGAATGCGTTCATTCCTAGTATAGCAGATAAAAGCTGTAAGATCTGTTTCCCTTTTAAGACCTTCTGTGGTGTAGTTGGAAGTGCCTTGGTATACAAATTATATATCCAAGGTTCATGTCCCGGTTGGAGTAAAAATGATTCATATATATATATATATATATATATATATATATATATATATATATATATATATATATATATATATATATATATATATTAACTCATATATATATATATATATATATATATATATATATATATATATATATATATATATATATATATATATATATATATATATATATATATATATATATATATATTAACTCATATATATATATATATATATATATATATATATATATATATATATATATATATATATATATATATATATATATATATATATATATATATATATATATATATATATATATATATATTATATATGAGTTAATATATATATATATATATATATATATATATATATATATATATATATATATATATATATATATATATACATTTTCATTTAGATTATGATACATTATCTTATTTAGACTTGGCTGCAAATAATTGAATGAAATCGTATATGTTAATTTTTGAGGGAATATAAAGGCCGAAATATAACTGTTGTAATAGGCGCATTTGATAAAATATTGGAAAAAATAGATAGGATGAATAAATGAATAAAGTATTCATATTGACATTGAAATTAATACCTTATTACTATATTATGAATGAGTTAATAAAATAAATTATATAAAAGGCTCATTCTACCATTCATAAATTGCATAAACAAAATAGCGAGTTACACAAGAGCAGTGTTGTCAATATGGCTACTTAGTCGCTCTTATTGGCTATATTTTTTTCACGTAACTTCGGCAATCTTAATAGCTTTATTTTTTATTATATTCTATTAATATTTTATTTATATTCGATTAAAATAATGCCTAAATTGAAGAGTTTACTCTAGCAATTAGATTGATTTTCAGCCATAAGTGTTACACTTAGCGGCATTGTACGGCTATCTTTGCTAGTTTTGTTACATAACCACGAGGTCTTTGACAACACCTGTGTTGACACTTGACAGACGATTCAGCAGCGCTCAATTCAGACGGAGGCGGTAGCTCCAGATTTCTAAAATACCTTATTAAGTGAAACTGTAAGCTGACAGTGGTATAAAAAGCCACTCTTAGAGGTCTTTAAATGTGAGAATATTGTTGTTATACACATTGATTTGTTCTTGTTAATAATATATATACCAAAGTATGGGAAGATATTTGCAAACTTATTACCACGCATGTTTTTTTTTCTTTTTCTCTAAACTACAAATTATTCATTTTTCAATGTGTTTAATATTTACTTGCCATTCCTCTGTATATAATATTTGCCCTAGAAAACCTGTGTAATTTGACTCTGACAACTACGATATTCTTTGAACTCTCGAAGGCTGACAGGTTGGGTGGGACTGGAGTTGAAACCGCTCAGTGGTTAGATTTTTTATTTTTTTTTATCGTTCAATGAGGCCTAAATATATACGATGCTCATTTTCTTGGGCAAGTTAAGATAACAATTCTTAGTGCATTAAATAGATGTGTAAATTTATTGGTTAGTATACATTAGGTTAGGTATTAATCCAACCTAACCTGACTTTACCTATCCTAACAGGACATTTGCTGGGTTAGTTAATGTACTGGGAGTCGTCACCTTAACGTGATCCCAATTTTGTGTGTTTTAGCCTTGATTTCTTCTGTAATTGTGTATCATTCCCTTCATTCTGCCTTGTCCTTAACCTTCTACTTTTTTCGTCTTAATGTTATCTTCGTGCTTGGGCTTTTTGAGGGCAATTTTCTTGCCTGTCCCGGTGTCATTCATATAAAAAAAACATGTTTATGAAGCCTTGGTTTATAGGAATATGCTAATTCAAAAGTCTTTGTTAGGCATTCGTCATTGATATTGTTATTAATACTCTTGTTTACTACCTCCATGGTGAATATGATATCACTGTTGTGTCGAATCTTTGTTAATTGCTTTTTTTGTTTTTACTGATTTTAATAAATACTTCATCAAACTGTCCCTCCCTCACATATATGAGAGCTACAAACGAGCCCATGTGCCTATATTGAAAATTCATTACCAAAAAATTTGTAATTTATTAACTAGACCTCCCTGTCTTAAATGGGGACTTCCCTCTTCAGACCCCCACTAAGTTATTTAACTAGCTTGGTATATGCCCAAAACTTGAAAGTAGCACACTATCTCTCCTCCCTTTTATTGGTTTTAGCAAGGGGAGAATGAATTCTTAAACCCTCTTCCCTTAACTTCATTTAAACCGACTCAAAATTAGTGTCGTATTTGTCCGCATTCTTATATTTAGAATTGCTGCATGATTAGAGGTAGCTCCCTAAAAAAGTAGACGGTTATCAGGTGTAAGTTCTAGAAGGGAATTCTTGGGGAGTTTTGCCATGTGTTAGTTTGCCTTTACGATGTCACCTCTTCCCAAGTGGTTCATTTTGCTAACGATCACAATACTTATTTTTACTCTGTTTGTTCAGGCAGAATGCAGTATATATATTCTTTAGTGATCAAAGAAATATATTAACATATGTGAAAATATGAAACATATTTTGTCCCTGGCCTTGATTCAAACCTAAGACACATATATAGTGTACAAAGTTGCTATCAGCCGCACCACCGAAGGTCTAAATTATGTCTTAGGTTCGAATCACTGCCAGGAGCAAAATATGTTTCATATCCCCCAAGTGTTTGGACTTCATTAGATTATTGTCATCTATGTTCTGTTATACATGTAGAAGTTATTATTTTCACTATCATATCCCAGAAACAGATCATATTACAGTACTTTTCTGCTTTCTTTTCAGTTATAGAATAAGGATGAAGATGAAAATTTTCTTAGGGTTATTGCTTATTATTTGGGGTTTCAGTCAAGCTCAACAAGATGGGTCATCAGCTCGACCTATGTTTCAAGATATCACTCAGGACATGTTTAGGTAAGACTTTTCTTTTATGAATTATTTTTACACCATTTTCCTATACTAGTCAATGATGAATTGAGTCTTACAGTATCTCCTATCTTTTGCTATTACACCGTACAGATGCTTTTTATGGATTAATAAGTATTATTGTAGAATAGCTTGCAGTGCAGTTTTAATATAGCATTCATTTATAAATATACTTCATCAGCCTTTATGATCAAGTTATTTTAATTCTTTATCTGTGGCGATCTTTTTGAGTTGCTGCTGTTGCAAGACTCTTAAGAGTAGAGTTTGGGGTTTATGAGATATAAATATTTCAGCTCGCTTTACTGTGAATAAAATTAATGAAAACTGACTGTTCTGTAAGATATTTGGTACTTGAATTAATTGTATGGATTTTTTGATTCACAGAATTTAATTTAAGAGAAACTTCACTTATAATGTATGGTAAATTGCTTCTATTAATTATTCAAGCCATTCAAAATACAAACAAGGGTCTCGTTTTTTGCACATTAATAGAATATAACAATGGATTTTACTCTGCTAACTTTCTCACTTAGCCCTTGGCAGTATTGTTTTTTAATGACTTTGGTGTAGTCATAAGAAATTCAAATTTTCACCTGTATTTTTGCATTGCCCAACCTCCAAATTTTTGTAAGATTACAATTAACTTTCTGCAATGAATTTAATATTCAGAATGAAAACATAATGATGTAATTACTTGACTATCCTTTCCATCTACCTTAGTGTTCTTATAGACAATAATTTCTCTGCTCATGACTAATATCCATTGCAAGAATGGAAATGCAGTTCTCTGATCTTCCATATTGCTTTATTCAATAGATTTTATCTCCTACAGATCAGACCCAGAGAGTAATCCTGTACAGTTGAACTATGGTATAGCTGTATCAGATGTCGATGATGATGGACAGATGGAAGTTATTGTTGCTGGGTAAGAGTTAGTATGTTGTAGTTGGGCTTGTAGCGTGTGTGACTTGGATTTGTTGGGTTGTCGGTTCGAGACCCGCCAAGGTCTGAGGTCAGAAAGGGCTTTCTCTCTGGGTACTGGTCGCACTTGCCAGAACCAAAGCCTTCCAAAGAAGGCAATGTCCTATCCCTTAATAGAAAAGGGAGTCCGTGATGCAAAACCATATCTTCATCATTTAAAATATTTATTTTATGATAGTGAATTTTATTTTTAAATATTATTGGATTCTAGGTTCATGTTCCATATTCAGGGCACTCGTTCGAGTGGTAAGGCAGTTTCTCATTACTCATATTATTAAACCAAATTGCCTATTGTAAGAAGAGTACTTTGTGAAGTGAGAAATATCTCTCATAAATGGTAATGTGACAAAAAAGCTTAAAATGCAGCTACTATTTACATAGATTTTCTGCAGTACTGAATAATTAGCTGTTTAACAGTGAAACTAAAGTACTTACATTACCACACTTGAATATTCAGACCAGAGTAAAACTACCTACTGTATTTATTGTTCTTCAATGCTCTCCAAACTTTTTTCCCACTGTAAACATATCGGATCAAAGAGATCCATTTCAAAAGTTCTCCAAACTCTTTTCCCCTCTGTAAGCTTATCTGATCATAGAGATCCTTTCAAAAAGCTCTACAAACTTTTTCCCCTCTGAAAACTTATCCGATCAAAAAGATACTCTTTAAAAGTTCTCCAAAATTTTTGCCCCCTGTAAACTTATACGATCAAAGAGATCCTTTCCAAAAGCTCTCCAAACTCTTTTCCCTTTGTAAGCTTATCTGATCATAGAGATCCTTTCAAAAAACTCTACAAACTTTTTTCCCACTCTAAAGTTATTCGACCGAAGAGATACTCCTCAAAAACTCTCCAAAATTTTTTTCCCCCATCCTTCTGTTTTTCCTAATTCTTATGACCTCTCATCCTTCAAAAAGCAGATCTATCGTCATATCAGGGCCTAGTCCTCCATGTCTCTGGGTCCTCTGTACTTTGACTGCTTTTTCTGTCTGTTGTTTTCCTTTGTGTGACATTACCTCATCTCTGCCTTGTCCTTAACCTTTTTATTTTCCTTCGTCTTTGTATTTTCTCGTGCCCAGGCCTTTATTGATGAGGGCAGTTTCTGCCTGTCCCAGTGTCACACTCTTAGAAAAAAAAAAACTTATCCGATCGAAGAGATCCTTTCCAAAAGCTCTCCAAACTTTTTTCCCTCTGTAAGCTTATCCGATCACAGAGATCCTTTCAAAAAGCTCTACAAACTTTTCCCACTGTAAACATATCCGATCAAAGAGATACTTTTTAAAGCTATCCAAACTTTTTTCCCCCTGTAAACTTATCCCATTGAAGAGATCCTTTCTAAAAGCTCTTCAAACTTTTTTCACTTTGTAAACCAATCTGATCGGAGAAATCCTTTTTAAAAGCTCTGCAAGCTTTTTTCCATCTGTAAAATTATTTGATCGAAGAGATCCTTTTTAAGAGTTGTTCAGTACATACTACTTTTTTTTTTTTTTTTTTTTTTTTTTTAAATATATAAAGATATGAAGCCATATTATGTTAAAATCAGCTGCATAGCTACAGCTAAACATACTGGGATGCAGAAGGTCTACGTAGTATCTTGCCCATCTGTAGTCGTTCCTGCCACGGTTCTGTGGTTAGAAAAAAAATTCATGGAGAAAAGGATTACCTTCCCTTTGCACATCAGACCCCTTGAGTTACCTTACATGACATGCAGGGAGCACAAGTGTGTAATTTTTCCCTCTACCAGCAGGGTTACTAATGAATGTATTATATTGGGAACTTGCATAAGATTGTTGTATTATAGTTGAGTCTGAAAATATATATTGACCAAATACTTGAATGGGATATACACTCCATGATTTATTGAGTAGATTCTTAAAAATAAGTACAGGTATTGTAAAAGTGCTGTTTAGACCTTTACAGCAAATGTTGTAGTTCTGGAAACTAATATGATATGTGACCAAGTTATGTGCTTTTGTTACATGTATCTTTTGAATGTTTCAGATAAGCAGTATGAAGGTAAAATTTAGTCATATAAAAAATTAAGCTTACTGTCGTTTTATTGGAAGATTCTTTTTCAGGTATAATGGACCCAATCTTGTGCTGAAATACGATATATTAACTAAAGAATTAGTTAATATAGCAATAGATGATCCCAGTTCACCATATTACAACTTGCGAGACGAAGAGGGCAACGCGATTGGTGTTTGTGCTTGTGATGTGGACGGTGATGGGAGAGAAGAAATTTATTTTTTGAACACCAATCAGGCATACTCAGGAATGGCAACATATTCAGATAAACTGTTTAAATTCAGAGATGGTTTGTATTTATAAACTAATAAACTCTTACTAGAATTTAGGACTGTAATATAAGTTGTTTAGGACTTCTTAAGTACATTTCTTAAAGAAATGTGATAATAATAATTATTTTTTAATGGAAAATCTTTTACTCTATCAGTTCCATTTTAATTTATGTTCTTAGTAATGTGAGAACACTTGAGAAGTTATATTTACCTAGCGAGTTTTTTTATATGCTTAAACATTCAGATATTAAGAAATTATATGACATGTATTAATCAGCCGGTAAACCAAACAGGAGGTTGGAAATCACAGTCATGTACATATTTAAAATATTAATGTATGGGTAATTGCAGCACTTACCTAATTAGTTATTTTATTTTTTTTCACAGGTAAATATGTTGATATTTTATCAGATTCTATAAACAGTAACATTGCGAGCTACTTTGCTGGAAGATCGGTCGCTTGTGTTGATCGTACTGGAAATGGCAAGTAAGTACTTCTCATATCTGTGTGTATGTGATGGTGTTGTTACTTCAGCTCTAATTATTTTAGGCTTCCTCACTATGTTTTGATTGTACATTATACAGTATATGAATTGATGGCTATTACAGCTGTATTTTGCAGTACAATGTCGTATTACTACAAGTGATTAACCAATATGACGTAACGTAATATTATTTATCAACCTTATAAACTCTTCCATATTCTCATTAAATATATTTGAGTAAAGCATTTTAACAACTCTAAGTACAAGAATGACTGTTCATACTAAACACATTTTGCCAGCTGTTTGTATTTTGGTCATGTTGCATCATTTTTTTAGAATTTGTTTACCATTTTCACTCCAGTGGTTTTAGATTGAATCCACTCTTAACCTTCGCTTTGGTATTATGTTTCTCATCCTTAGACTCCATGATCTGCTACCAGTTTTGCTTGTTCGTAGATGCTTAAGAATCGCTTTAAGAAAGTGATTATGACCTATTTATGCACAATTTTATCACACAGGTATGCAATTTATCTTGCAAACTATGCAAGGGGTAGTGTAGGTCCCCATTCTCTGATTGAAATGGATGAAAGCTCAAGTGATATCTCCAAAGGAATAATTGCTTTAAGAAATGTGGCTGAAGATGCTGGCGTATCAAAGCTCACTGGTAAGTCACGTGCCTTACATGTACTATACTTTGGAACATAGTAGATTTACTGCTAAATGTACCTCAGTGCAAGACCCATAGTATATAAGTAGCAAGATGAAAATTTCAATAGTGAGAACATGAATGCAACGTCCTTCTAACCCTGAAGTTGAAAATTCCTATAAGTATCTGTTTCTGCTGTGTACCATCGACTATTCATTCTGGCGAAGTCAGTTTCATTGATTCAAGTTTTTACCATATATGAGAATAATCCATTCATTAATTTACTGTCGTTTTCCAGTTTTCCAGGAATTGCTAGTAACTCATTATCTACAGATAATTTGCTTATGAATGGTCTCTTAAAAAAAGTCTTTTTGTATCAGTTTTCCAGGAATTGCTAGTAACTCATTATCTACAAATAATTTGCTTATGAATGGTCTCTTAAAAATGACTTCTCTTATATGCATGGAAAACGTTTTTCCTAAGCCTTTTCCTTCCTCTCTTCAAGGGATATCTCAAAACGTTTCTCATAATTTAGTGTAGATCTAAATCATTAATGCTGGTTACTGCCTCAGCATAGCCTTCCACCCATTGAATTTTTCCCTGCTCTAAATGATAATATATTTTGTTTACACTGTCGTGCATTTTGTCAACCAAATTTACTTTTCTGATCTCTATGAAAAAGGGACATTTCAAGGTAATATTATCACCATTATGTTCTCACACATTATGAATGCAATATGTACGGTCTTAATCACTTGTGAGCAAGCTTGTTAGCCTATGATCTGCTATTATATTCATATCAAGCGTGAAGAAATCAACAATCATTTTATACGGAAAAAAAGACAAGCATTGATGCTTCAGAATGTTAGAAAATTCTAAGAAAGTCATGGCAAAGAATATTAGGAAGTTAGTTAATATATTTTGAATTTCTCAGGAAAGACATAAACCTTAAGGTCTTGAAAAATGTACTAGAAATTTAGATGACTGCCTTGTAGCCAGCATCATTGATTTTAGATAGGATTTATAATCCTTTGTATTTAATGTAAGTGCAAATTGCTGTTGAATATAATAGGAAATGCAGTCCATATCCTCACAGTATTATGATAGGTTTTACGTCACAGACTCTTTTCTACCAAGTGGCAGGAAGGGTATCCGGCCATAAAAATTTTGCCAAAGCCAAAATATGGCCAGTACAGATAACGAGAATAGTCACCATACTAGGTATGGGACAGAAATAAATGGAGAAAGCTGGCCAGAAACATCGACCCCACATAAAAGTGGGAAAAGATGTAGACGAAGAAGAAGAAGACTCTTTTCTACCAAGGTCTAAGTCATTGCTTTCCTTTTAAGGACTTTGGTTATAGCAAGTGTGACCGTTACCCTAAGAAAATGCACTGTCTAACCTCAGACCGTGGCAGGTCTCAAACCAGCAACCTGATGAATGAGATCTGCACATTTTACCAAACCGACCATGGTGGCCGCACTAAATTGCTTTTGAATGTAAATGGTAAACAATTCTGTATTTTCTCAGCATATTAAAAATACTAAATGTCATAATCTTTCTCAACAGGTGGACGTGGAGTGACAGTTGGACCCATAGTAAGCAAAGATGGACTCAGTGATATATTTTGTGACAATGAACACGGTCCCAACTTTTTGTTCAAGAACAATGGTGATGGAACTTTCACTGATATTGCTTCTGAAGCAGGTACATTATTGAGGATTTTGTGTGTTCTCTCTAGCCTACATCATCACCGAATATGCTTGGATATTCGTTCACATGTCTTGTTCTTTCTTCACATCTAACAAGTCACTATACTCCCCATCTCTGTTTCACATTACTTTTTGTTTTCTTTGTGCCCTGGCCCGATGAGGGCAGATTTATTTTGTTTTTGGCCCATCCTGGTGTCTCAATCATAAAAGAAAAAAGAAAAAGTTTAGTGTTCTCATGATGTCATTGATATTTGATATGTATTTAATAGAGTATGTGTTGACACTAAAATTATATTTCGATACTCTTAGCTTAAGTTTCATTGTTGCCACGTTTTGTAATGCTTATTTTTTAATCTTCATTATTTTTATTTTTTATTTTCTCATCATGGTAATCCTCTCCATCCTGCTTCTTCATGATCTTCCTAGAGTGCCATAATTTTCATAATATACTGTGAAGATGATTTTTAATACCTGTAAAAATATGGCATTTAAACCGTGATCTATCTCAAAATAGAACTTATAAAATAACTGATTTGGTTGTGGATATAGAAAACTGCCATAAAAAATCCATTGTGGTTTATGTGATAGCCTTAAAAGGAGAAAACGGTGAGAGGGTTAGTAATACCCCTCCTTGAACTTAATTTTATGTTGCATAACAGCTGATGGAAAAGATGACTTCAGGCAGGAGTCTGGTGGAAGGTGCTATGTCACTTCTTTTATGCATTTTTGGTCACCCTGTTTGATAAAAGAGGATAAAACCATGTTTATAGAATAAAAATATATAAATGTTTCTTTGTAAACAACTCATTTTCTTTGTTTTCATTGTTGTTTTACCAATTGTTTAAAGCCAACCTTCTATATTTTTCATCGGTGTGTTATGCATGGTTAAACCTGCACGTTCATTTTAGCTTCTTTTTTTGTTAGATTGCTATAATAAGCAGGATTGGCCGGTGAATGCAGTAGCCAAAACATGTTTTTTTATTGCTACAGAATGAGAGAATATAGTGCACAGCAGAAACACCCATGCTATCTCATGGCACATCGTCACTGTTTACCATTCAATTTTTTTTTTTTCTTGAATTTCACTCTCTCCATGAAGTCAGGGCCTCACTGAAACAAACTTCTCAACTTTGCCCTGCTCATCTCTGTTTATAGGCTTATCTTTTGCTCAAATCATCTTTAAATTCTTAAGTTTCATGTACCTGAATTTATGTCTTAATCTGTGCTTGTAGTGGACGATGCACTTTTAATTCATCCTATCATACCAGCAATCTCTCTTTCGATAGACTTATTATATACTACTTACCAGAGTTAAGCAGAATACATGGATCAGGGCTGCTACCCCTTGTGTCCCCTCATATGTAGTCAGTGTTATAGAGAGTATAGATGAGTGAAGACCATTCTCATTTGCTTGGGTATGCATTATAACTATTATTAGTATTTTTTAACATTATTTTCATCTGCACTTTTACAATGACCTGAAACTAGCTTTTACTTTTTTTTTTTATTCATTATATGTTTCTTTATTATATTATTATGAATATTTGTTTCTGTCTGTAATTCGTTTTCCTTGATTTAACATGCTTGTTTATTTTTACCAACATATTTGAAAGTAGCTATTTTATTCTTACAAGGTTATGAGACAAATACTAACATCAGGAGAATCGAACCTGCATCCCAGTCTACATATTTATCTCATCATACCAATTAGCCACTACAGCAGATAAAATTCTGCATATTGTAGTGCAACCAGTACTTTCAAGCACTATTCTACTACTCCTATACCAACCAAGAGTTTTCTTCTATGTATATTGCTGTTGCTTATTATCTTTAACAGTGTTCTCACTCTCTCATCTTGTAGGATATATACAAATTCTATTTTGCAATTATGTGATACAGTATATTTATATTCTAGACCCCATATTATATACAATATTCCTCTGTACAGTTCAGAATCCTTTAAAAAAATTTTTTGCTTTAGTTTTGATCTCCTTGGTGGTTCAGTCGTATTTGAAGGGTCATTTAAAGAACTCGGATTCTCTTTAACAGGTGTTGCTGACAGTAGACAGCACGGACGAGGTGTAATGCTCACTGATTTTAATGGTGATGGTGATATTGATATTGTGTATGGCAACTGGAACGGTCCTCACAGAATTTATTTGCAGACAAATGATACTCAGGGTCGACCCAAATTCAGAGTAAGATTTGTTTTTTACCTAAAATGTAGTGAAATGTTTTGTGATAAACTTTATTGTAATTACAATTCTTTGTTTAATTAGATTCTAGAATTGTGTATTTTCTATTTAAGAGTTTTATTGAAATTCTGTCTGGTTCCTTTTTGTACTAATATAAACTGTCCATAAACATGCAACAATTTATAATATTTACTAGAGGTTTTCCTTCATTTTGAAGAAAACAACTTTCTCATACAAAAATTAGTTATTTCAGATTTTTAATATTTTCTTATAATATTGCTCATTTCCAGGATATTGCAACCGATGCTTTTGCAAAACCATCGCCTATAAGAACAGTCATTGCAGCAGACTTTGATAATGATGGAAATCTGGAAGTAAGGAATTCTGTATTGAATTTTGATTTCATATTTATAATACTGCATGTGCATTTTTCTCTTGGGTGTATTTGATTGTATTGAAGAAACACTTGTCTTATTGTCCATGAAATTATTTTTTTTTATTTTTACATGCTACCATGCTTCACAGAAGCCAATTCAGTGACCATATCTGTAACACGAGAACTAAGACAACTCGGTTACATCTCTGTCTATTTGTATACATGAGCCACTTCTCCCACAAACAAAGGGATTGACTGTGTCAAAGCAAAATACTCTTGACTCATTTGGAAGAGAAAATAGAGCATTGATTTTCCTTTCCTCAGGTTTTGATGAACAACATCGCGTACAGAGGCCGTGCCCCAAACAGACTGTTTCAAGTTCTTCCTGGTAGTAATGGAGAAGATCCTACCATCACTGAGCTCAATATAGGAGATGCCCTGGAACCTACAGGCCTTGGCACAGGTAATGTTGTGTTGCTTGTCTTGATTATAGTTTGCCATAAGTCATGAGAATTATTGATCCTGTATTTGCTTAGGCTTCTTGAATTTATAAAGTATTGTGATGTTTTAACCATTAAGTCCCGAGTCATTACTGTAAACAGCGAAACCTTGTTAAGTGGTAGTTTAAGGGACCAAGCAGTTTATTTTGGGTCAACCAACGCTGACCATATTTCAATGTGAAAATTTACCTTTGGACGGATTTCTTTATTATTACTCATAAGTACCAGGATTAGGCCATCGCCTTGGATTTTAGTTGTTTATCTGCTCTCAGCCATATAGATAGTATAAGAGCCTGGTGTATACAGTATATTTATTATTTTTTCTGTAGATGTTTTCAGAGTGTATGTCAGATAAATTTGATGGCTGTATTGCAGCTGTAAGAAGCAAAGACTTTTTTAAATTATTTTTTCCTGTACTCTAATATGTAAACCTTTTGCAGAAGGCTAGTTCGTCATGGTGGGGAAAAGGAAGCATTGGAAAAGTAAAAAATAGCTGGAAATTTTTGGAGAAGTTGCATCTGGGAAAAAATAAACATAAAAGGTGTACCATAGAGTAGAGCATCCAACACTACCAGTTAATTATGGAAGTATTTAGACTCATTTTACTCTTGATTTCTCAGTGATACAATATTTTCAGGTGGTGCTGTTACTGATCTGGACAGTGATGGAAAGCTGGAAGTTATTCTTGCACACGGAGAGTCTGCAGAACAACCTCTTACCATATATAAACTTAATCCTAACGAGGTGAGATATTTATTTGCTTCGCTGAATGAATTGCTGTTTTGTACCTGCAGAGATGCATATTAAAATAGTTTTGTAGCATGTATAAGAGGATTAGCAATACTTAGGATGAAACACTAATAACAAGAATTGTAACATGATGGGCCTCTGTAACTCGTAAACTGGTTATTTTTATATGGTGTGTCCTTCTCAGAGAGGTCATGAATATATAGTATGAATTTCAGTATTTGTTAACATGATGCTGGACGTCAAATATGCCTTCAGGTACATAGAACCAGGAGGATCCACATTACATATTCTAAGCTAAGAAAGTAGAATAGAAACCACATCCCAAATAAACTGTTGCACGTATCTAAAGAAAGTATTACACACATTCTCACTATATTGCTGGATAGAGGATCAAAGTAAAAAGGGATTTATTTATCTGTCATTTGGGGAGAAAACATCAAATCAACTCATTTTGAAGGTGTATTGGTCGTTTTTTTTTTTCAAGCAGTTGGTTTTTCTCTTTTAGTAGTGTAGCTCCCTGAACACAAAATATATCACATACAAACTACCCTCCCCAAAATGATTAGTAATACTTAACGTCCTAAAGGGCTTAAAAACCAGACCACATGCACTTTCCTCAGATAAAATTGTTTGTGCAATAGAGCTTCTCTCTTTTATGGCTCTCCTAGATGAAAAATTTGGCTGAGAGGACTCGTATTACTTCAGGAATAAGATGGTGTCTTTGAAGTTTTACTACAAGTATTATTACAGTCAGGAAATAGAGTCCTCTTCTCCTGTCATTACATAACCATGGATATCATTTAGATTTGTTACCCATAAGACCCTTGTTTACACAACTTAGCTTCATTGATATATTTGTACAATAATTCTATCAAATATTTTTTTGAATTTTACCTTCTTCAGGACTTCCAGCATGGCTGGCTACGAGTACATGTTTTGACAGCGCAAGGTGCTCCTGCTAGGGGTGCTAAAGTCACCCTGTACTCCAGCAGTAGAAAACAAGCGAGAGTAATTGATGCAGGGTCAGGATATCTCTGCCAGATGGAGCCAGTGGCTCACTTTGGTCTGGGAGATGAACTCCCTCTAAGGCAAGCTAAATACATAAGTTATAATTTTTTCTTAAGTAAAAATATAGTGTTTGGCCAGGTTTCAGCTTGAATATTTTGAATATGTGATAAAATTGCAGGTTTTCAAAGTGTTTATCAAAATTTTGCTTGCCATATCTAAATCTTACTTTTGCGTATGTGTGTACAATTTTATTTTTATTGATATTGTATAATATTGAGAAAAAATTTCTTAGTTGAATAACTTGTGTATTTCTTTAGGCTTGAGGTGCTGTGGCCAGACACAACTTTGAAATCCATGGATCTCAATATTTCTGATATAAATTCCATAATACGAGTTGCACACCCGCTCCCAGTGACAGGAAGGATTACATCTGTGAGGTCAAATTCAGAGGTATGTTTAGATGCTTCTTAAGGGCAGTTTACACAGCCAAACGGTTCGTCGAACGCGGTTCGACAGACAAGTGTTTGAAATGATGTTCAAACGTGTGAACGGGGTATTTGGTTGTCGAACGTGTTCGACAACCAAATACCCCCGTTCACACGTTTGAACATCACTTCAAACACTTGTCTGTCGAACCGTTTGACCGTGTAAACTCCCCTCTAGTATGCTGAAAAACTGTTGGCAAGGAAATTATTATGTTTACCTTTTTTTCATCTTGCATGGTAAAGAATTACACAGTTTATTTTGCTTCGCATGTAGAGTCTGAGGAACATATTGGGAACAACATATTTAAAGGGATCGGTTTTCAATGTTGTCTGTTACTTGTGCTTCAAGATATCGGTTGAAAGACTGTTTGAGAATTTATAGGCTTTTGATGAATAGTGTACAGTGTGTTTTTTTTAAGGAAATCTTTTATCATAAGGGAATCAAAGTTATAAGCATTTTAAGAGATACAATTTATTTTTTTTTTATATGAATTAATGAAAAAGTTTAATCATGATAATATACTGGTATCTATGCATTGGTAAATTATCAAGGTGTGTCTCCAGTGTTGAAGGGTTTTTACTGGGGGAAGAGATAGCAATACTGTAGTGTTATTTACTGGACCATCTTCTGGCATTTTGAAAAGGTGATATTGCAATGGTCCATTGATCACAATTTTTTCTGCTGATATATCTGTATTCTTGTCATATTAAAAAAGGCCTTTTGTCCACTGCCTCCCTTTGTGCGAGAAATTCTGCACTCTTTTATTCGCTTTTCTTCATGATTTCACTCTGCATTCTCTTTCATTCAGTGTTCTTCTTGAATTCCTTATCAGCTTAACAATGTTGTTGTGATTTGTTTCATACAAGTAATCTGTCTGTCTATGTACAGAGACCATAATCCACTTAAAAGGAGGGTGGTTGAGTCAGAATGCTACTCTGGACCCTCTAGTCAATTTATACGGCACTTGGGGGTAGCAGAGCCATTATTCTTGTCCCTCGCCTTTTGAGAGAGAAAGATGAAACTACAGAATAAGATTGAATGAACTATGAGGTCAGTGGATTCTCACCTACACACTTGAGTAAAAGCTACTCATCTCACATTATGCAAGTTATAAAACCATTAAGAACTTTGCACAGCATCTTGAAGAAATTTTGGTTAAACAGGGTTCTCTGCAAATTAATGCAATATTGTTGCAAAGTTATTAGTGGCCATTTTGATATTGCTATGAAAATCTCATCACCCTTCTCCGAACTATCAACTATTCGTTTAATTACCAAATGCGTAAAATGGGATTTGAATCTTGCAGTAATTCATTAATTCAAAGGTTGTAGGAGAGATGCTGTGTTGGAAGGTATAATTACAAACCTAAACATTGTTCCCATTATTTATAGCAGTTGATGGGTGACCAGCTGAATATTTTTTTTTTCATTTTTCAATAGCAGTATTAATTCTGTTTGGCCTTATATTGCTGTTTTAAGTCAATAATTCTTGGCTTTATAGGCATGTCATGTATAAGAAGGCATGACATATTCTATCATATAATACGAAAAGCACTGTGTTTTTGTGTTTTAGAATTCACATTCTTAATACACGTAATTACACATTCTACTGTAAGGGGGGATGGTCGAGCCAAAGCATACAACCATACAAAGCCATCTTTCCTTTCATAAACATGCTACAAGTTTTCTTTCTTTTACTCATTCTAAAGCCAAACTTATTAAAAGACCTAGTCACTAGGGTTCCAGTTTGAGTTTCTATACCAGAACACCCTCAAATGCCTCGACTCTTTGTGGAAAGAAAGTACATAGGGGGGGGACTCCCAACCTCCTCTCCATGCCCCATATTGTGGACTTCTGCCACATACAAGAGAACTCAATGGTGGTATCTTATTCCCTGCCCTAGGAAAAGGAAAGAAGAAAATAAAAAGAGAGAGAAAGAAAATGAACTCTGGGATAGAGTCCCTTTGTTTATTTACCATAGTAATTTTGCCAATACAAGTCTCACATTTAACTCAGTATATTGTATGAGCTCTAGAAGTAATTACTAATCTTCTTGAAAATTCTACTCAGGACACTAATCAATACTTAGTCTTTGGCTCAATCGGAGTGATGTTCCTATTAAGCAATTAAGCAATCTTTACTGTTTTGAGTACCCTTTGGCATAAGTTTTAAGATGAATTACGGGAATTTGCATCTAAAATCTTTCAAAGGGTATCGGACTGCAGAGCTCTTAAGAAGCGTTTATTGTGTTGATGGCATATTTGGTTAAATGCAATGCAATCTTAAGATGTTTTTGGTTACTCTCGATATCTCCGGCTAGAGAGAGTCTTGAGATATGGCCACCAAAAGTCATTTCTCAGTGTAGATAAAGATTATATTATGTTGAGAAATGAGGTGTGTGGGCACCATGGCATAGTGGTAGTGCTCGCGGCTTTGAGTCGTCAGGTCAAGGGTTCGCTGCCCGACACAGTCTTAGGTTACAAAGGGCATTCACTCAGGGTAGCAATCACACCTGCCATATCCAAAGTCCTTTGCAGGAAGGTACCTTCTAAGCCTTTAATAGAAAAGAAAGTCCGTGACATAAAACCGATGGTGTTAGTGATGAGATAATTTCAGGGGCGCCTGAAGCCTCTTCCAGGTTCTCGTACCCCTTGAGGGGTACGGGTTGACTTTTGGCAGTCTGGCCTCTTATGCTGCTCATATTCTGATTTGCAGCTCTGAAGGCTGGACCTACATGCTTCTGCTGCAAGTCCTACATTCAGTGTTCCTCACCATCCATCCTCGTCCTGCAAAATGAGTGAAGGGGCCACTTTCAGGAGTGGTGACAGCTAGCAAATGGTTCTTTTTCAAATCTTCTAGATCCACCACGCTCTTTGGCAATAGAGAAATATCCCACAGTTTTTAGAACACCGATAGTCAATAAACCACTCCTTGAGAGTAATCTTTGCCTAAAAAATAGACATTCACTTCCCTGAAAAATATTAAGGTTTTCTGTTCCTTAAGCTGGACATTGGTAAAAAGCTCTTATATACAGTATACTGGGCTCAAGAAAAGTTTGTCATACAAAATTCAGAGGTTTTCCCCTAATATTTAGAGATTTACTACTGTTGCACACAATCTTTACCTGTTTCTTTGCGACAAATGCATACTGTACATATAATAGGTTTATTTTGCCGTCTTAAATCTTACTAAGAAATTCAATCTGTATCTTGGAGTCACCTATGCTATTTTTATATAAAGTTTATTACACGTTCAATTTGTAATGTGATAACCTCCACAATCTGTTATTTACTCTTTGGTCACATGCATACCTTGAATGTACCACAAGTAACTGTTGCAACTAGAGAAATGAACTTTGCATATTGAAGAAATAAATTATACCATATTGTCTCCCAAAGAGAAATTATATAACCACTTTTCTCGTCTGTGTGTGCAATACTCCTGATGAATCCATGGAGATAAACAGAATGAAAGGCACACCAGGAAGTTGAGTTTTTTAATATCTTTATTCAGCCTGTCATTATGCAGTTCTTTCCCCATATTTCCTTTCTTTGAAGAATCGTCTTGTTGATTATCATAAGTATAGGATGCTTAGACAGGAGATTGATAGAGGAATAAAGAGTACAGTTTCCTGAACTCTTCATGACTTTTGGGTTTCAGCCTTCAACACCCATAAATGACCTACAGTAGATTGCCTCTGGACATTTAGCTAAAAGTCTAATCTCTACTTCTTAATTAAAAGAGACTCTTGACGAGAAACTCTTGAGGGGCTGCATGTAGACTCGAATAATTTTGCTTTCCCTTCCTCAAATGCCTTTTATTAAATTCAATTATTATATATGTATTATGGTTTTTTAATGTAGTGCACATGTTTTAAGTACTTATTAGCGTTTTTTGATCCCCATCCTGAACAGGGTGTTGGTCATACTCATATTAAAAGTAATGAAGACGAACGTCAGAGAGTATCCACAAACCTCTCGTCCAATAACGTGAAAAGTGATCATACAAGTACATATCATTCTGATCTTGAAAATGAAAACAGTCATGATCACCGAACTGATTTTCACAACAGTCCACTTAAGGTTAAATTAAACAGGAATCAGCAGAGAGAATGGCAGAGGGGATCTGTTGCCAATTCTAATTCTTATAGAACCAACTCTGATCAAAAGAGCAATTTTGGCAACCAGCATTATTCTGTAAATGTAGACAGTAGATATCAGGGCACTAGTTCATACGCATACCCTGTTACCACTCGTCCCAATTCTCAGAGAGTGAGAGTGCAAGCTACGGAAGCCCCTCGTCTAACAAGAATTGACAAAGAGTACATACTCTACCTGATTGATTTAGTCATGGATTATATTGCTAAAAGAGATGGTGATGTTTCTCGTTCTGGACGCTTATTAGAACTACTACAGCAAGTACAAAGCGAATACCAGAAAGCAAGATTGAATAGTCTTTAATATAATGATTATGCTGGATGATCTGCAGATATAAAATGACATTGACCTATAGGCTTTGAAACTAGATACAACACAGGAATTTATTAAATCTACATTCAATGATGCTGAGATTACTTTCATTCTCCAAGTTTAAGTTATTGTTATTATCTCTTACTCCTCGGTGCACTGAGTACATTAAGGCACAGTTGGAGCCTTTCAGAGAGTGAGTATTTGCATGGGTATAATGAGTTATCACCTAACTGCCTTGTTGTGTATGCCATTTTTAACAGAAGTGTGATGTGTTAAGAGGCTTCAATATAAACACCTGCTTCATTAACAGTTTCTCTGTCAAGGTTAGATGCTAGGTAGATGTTCAGTATAAGAGCAAGCTGACATGAGTCATACTAACAGAAATGATTTTCTATTATATTTCTTTCCTTTATATTAAGATATCTTCGAAATCCTGAATCATCAAATTTTCCATACGTTTGTGTTCTTTATAGTTTTCTGTGGATTCATGTTGCTAAAATTACCCATGTCAACTCAGAGTAGTGGGAAAAAGGAAATACATACCTATGTTTGTTCTTTACAGCATTTTTCTATTGTAAATAGCTGTTGAGATTATTAATGAATGGATTTAGATTTAATGTTATTAATCGATAAACCTGCAGCAGCTGGTTTTCCATCCATTAAGAAATTTTTTATACTGTGATAGAATTATACTTTGTGGAACTCATGCGTTGAGATTTTATTTAGTGGGTAAATACGGAGTTTTTTGAGAAGAGTTGATCAAGTATTTAATAACAAATAAGCAATGGTAGTTCATGGTAATTTGCTAATGGACATAGGTGTCAGGATCTGGATAAAGGCACTCTTACATCTGCAATTGGGCAAGGCTACAATTATTCACTACATAAGAAAGAAGAGGGGTGTCTTAGTGAGACCTTTTCCTGAATAGCTTGGTGATGTTAATATTTTTTATATTTATGATCTATTGGCTCGGCCACCCTCCTTACTAATATTCGCTACAACAGGATACGACTTTCTTTCTCTCTCTGAGAGAGAATATAACAACTTATTGGATTGGTGATTACTTTCTGTTTGGGGGATTTAATGAGTTTTATTATTCTGCTCTCTTTGTTGAGCCTGTTTTTTTTTTTTTCACAGCTGTCTCATGCTCAGTTTCCAGTACACAAGCCAGTCTCAAAACCTTTGTTCTTCCTGCATGTTTGCACTCAGACAGAGGATCAAATCTCATTCTCGACCATCATGATAATGCTGATGAGGGATTTGTTTTCCTTTTTCCTCTCTATAGCTTATGCAGGCATTGTTATACCTTTTCTTTTTCATCTCTTAAATTCACTGGATATATAGCTCTATTCATTAGTACTTGAAATACATTTTGAAGTAAAAACTGTTTTGGCTTAATCATTGAGCTGTTATTTATCAGTGTTTGTGTGCGGTTATTTCTTTTTTTCTCGTAAAGGGGAAAAGCTTCCAAGGATTTATAGGCTCTTTATGTACTTCTTGTAAGATTCAATGGTCGTCTGATTTTTACCGTTTTCTTCTGAAAATCCAAAACTAAACCGTTCTTACTTTTGCTTTGATAAAATTTATTTTTGTTGGTTTTGGTGTAGGGTGTTGATATATGTAAATGTTTATTTGTATATCCTTCGGCACTGTTGTTTATGCATAGATTGAGAGTGAAATTTTCTAAAAGCATTACTTTATCTTCATCCAGTTTTGTCCTATTAGCACTTTATATAATGATCCATAATATATACACATTTAGTAAGTTGGCCCATGGCACCAGGTGCTCATTGTGATACTACAGCTGAAGTTCCCTTGAACTTGAATAGGACTGTCCAGGACAGCTTGATGATAAGTCTTCTTTCAGTTATGGTTTTTTTTTTACCTACATCAACATCGAATATTTTTTCGTATTTGTTACACATCTTTTATTACCCCCCTCGCATTTGACGAGTAACACACCCTATCTCTTTCTTTTTGCCTTATATTTTCCTTGTGCCCAGTCTCGATAAGGGCCATTTATATTGCCAGTCCTGGTGTCTCACTTATTTAAAGAAATTATTGTTTTACGTTTATTGTATTAAAGCTACTCATTATAATCCATGTCATAGAAGAAGTTTTACTGTACATTTTGTAAATTTGGTTGTGGTGCTCAAAAGTCACAAGACCCTTGTCAATATAACATTGCTAGGTGTATGTGATTTATTGCTCCTAGAGAATTGCCTTTTCAAGAATGGTCCAGATGACCCTCAGGTGATTAAAGATAATTTCCTTTATACCATATTCATCATTTTCTGGTTTCTGCTTCATGGTTGCCATTTCTACCAACCTAACCTGTTATTTATTGTTATAGATTTTTGTATATCTTGGCATTATTTATCACAAATATTTTTTGGACTTCTGTATTACAGGTATAGCCTTTCATAATATTATGGCTATTCAGACTAGATAAACTGGCCAGAATGCATTCATGAATATTGCAAATAGCTTATGAAACAAATACATCCTTGAATATTACTAGCATGTCGTGAATTTCTTTGTATTGCTCTTGGGTGACTTATTAGAGGAAGATATTGTGGTTTTAAGTGGACACAGCTATTCAATTTGTTGACAATATAGGTAAATTAAACACCATAGCATACCCATGACAGCAGTTGGTTCTAGTCTTTAGCTGTAATAATTTTATCCAGAAAATGAATTTTATTGGCATTCAGTAATGAAAATACTTAAATAACCCTTATGAAAGCAAAATGGGAGTTTAGTTAGTGACATTGTGGTGAAATGGCAGCATCTTAGGCTGTTTATACACTGGCACAAGGTGTGATCTTAGCCCAGGGTTGAACTAGTTTTCATTGTCTTATGTCATCACTGATTCAGTTTGGCTATTAATTGTGAAGTCTATGATATCCTATGGTCTACCTGATTTTCCAGTCCTTGCCTGGAGAACACTGGATCCAGGTGATTGGAGATGGGGCATGGGCCCATACTGTTTTGTAGTTAAATACTTGGACTAAGTGCCCTTACGGTCACTTGTTTCTGCCTTTTAGTAGAAACCTTAAACCCCTAACTTTTTATGTTTAGACCAAGTAGAAATTATGTGCATGTGTTTTTAAGAGTACTGAAATCTCTGGTCAAAAATACTATAATTTTTTAAGGAAATTCTGTGCAAAATCTCTGAAGTATTATTTCATAGCCAGAGGAATGTCAGTATTCTATACCTGATAACAGATTGCTTATAATTTTTACTGTGCATTAAATGTTTTACCACAATAACAAATAGTAAAAATAATTTTTCTGATATTACATTCTACTTCAACAGAACCAGAGCAATTGAGACTAAAAACCAAACTGAAATTCTTCCCAAAGTCTGCTGTGAATATCTCTCAAAAGTTCTTGAGAGAATGTCTTTGGCTCTCTTCACCTAATCCTGCATGAAGAAACCAACCTGCTCCGTTTTATTTCAAGATCACATTTTACTTACTTGAAAAGTGCCTTGAATGTGTGCTTTGACTCGGCCTCCCCCTTACAAAGGGGATGGGGGCCATGCATGTGTATTTTACTTATTTAGGATGATCATTGTGTTGCATATTTAACCATTCCCATATGCCTGTTTGATTCGGTGTTCGATACATTTCCGATGTATTGCATGGCTTATCTTTTAGTTTGTTCGCCTATACTGTACTTCTTATTGGAGTTTTTTTATTTATAACATTTGTGGTTTTGTGATATATTTAAATTTTTTTTTTCAGATTAATTAACATACTCTCAACCAAATATAAAATTTATAGTACAAAGGTACGAATCTCAGTGTGTCATGAAATGAGGTACATCTGTTTGAATAATATTTTTTGGCAGGTTTATTACATCTAATTATGTTGAGGGGGTTAAGGTAGAGTAGGAAAACATGTTCCTAATCTGTGGAAGATAATGAAGCATATGATTCGTTCTTTTTTCAGTCTCTGCTTGAAAAACCTAAATGTTAAACAGAAAAGCATGAATAGTGAAAATAACATCTCGCCAACCAATTGTACAAGTAATACTGTGAATGTATCTCTCAGTTATTGTCCTGAATATCGATAACACCTATCGCATATTCAATTCTTGTGCAGTATTATTTTTCTACACTTCCTTTTGAACATGACTGCTTTTATTCTTTTAGCATGTACATGCAAGGAGAAGCTTTTATATTTAATATGTATTAATTTTGGAGCTTTTGGTGTGAATCACAGAAGCTACGTATGAACGGTGTAATCAGTAGAGCATGAGTTGTTGTATTTTTTTACCAGATTTTCTCAGATTCACATTCTAAACTAAATGAGATTAGCCAAGCCAAAGATAAGTAAGGTGCAAAGCATAAATTTTTGCAATAACTATAATAATTTTAAGTTTAAAACTCCCCCAAGTATTCTTTTATTACAAGAAATACACAGAAGTGTTAGAGACAAGCAGAATTTTGCGGGATATGATTTATTGCTGGAACAACAAAACCTGTTTCTTCAGAAACTTCTCTTCTAGCTAGGATCCTCTGAATACAAGAGATGAGACATGATAAAAAAATAATCTTTCTTTCTCAGTTCTTTTATTATGAATGTGGCTACTGCTAGTTTAACTTGAAAAGGATTAATATTTAGGTGAAAAGATCAAAAATTATTCCTCAAGAATTCAAATATGAGAAACTACAACTCTTGAGTATAGCTGATCTGTACTAGTATTGTATGTAAAATGATGAGATTATAATTAAGTGTATTTTACTTCTGATATTTTAGTGATCGAGGTAGTAGTAGTAATATCATACCTTCCTTTCAGACACTTGCAACGTCATCTTTTCTTCAAGGGCTTTTGCTTGGAATCACTGAGCTTGGTAGATTGTTGTACATAATATTATGAAATGCCATCACGTACGAGTAAATCTGATTCGGTATACTCTTTTTCTTTATGAGTCTTAAGAGATATGTGTGAATCTCTTTCTTGTCAAGTTTTGTCTATTTGTATAATTATCTGAAGAGCCTAATAATTCAATATTTATTAATTAACAGAACTTTCAGTTAATGAGCAGGTCAACAGGTTAATATTTTAGTCTGGACTTGACATATACAGACAAGAGAAGGTTATCATCAATGATTATAAATACTCTCAAGCAGATGATGTATAACCCTCTTTTAAGCATAAGCTACAATAGCACAACATAACTGATGCCTGATAAACTCTTTATGCTAATTTAAAGCTACCGTGTATGGAGTTTTTCTGCTTGTCTTGTGCTCAATAACTTTATATATATTTAGCATTTGCTACTGTATTGGAGTAATGAGTTTTTGGTATCTGTAGATTCAGAAAAAAAGTCTCGAACTTTAGTTGGCTCTTCTGTAGAGGTCCAGGTAATACAACTGCACTGAATAGTGTTCTTGCTGGTATATCATCAAATCTTTTGGCTTCTCCCGTCAAGGGTTGCCACAGCAGATCAATTGTGTTCATATCGCCCTATCCCCTGCATCCTCCTTTGTCACACCACACACCTTCATGTCCTCCCTCACCACATCCTTAAATCATCTGTGGCCCACTTCTCCCCCTTCCCCCCTGTCTTGATAGTAACATTTGTTCCCTCTGGAGTGTTTTTGAGTTTGTATTTATAAATTCATTGGAATGGCATAATATATAATACTCATTATATGTTAGAAAAGCAAAAGTGTGTTTGGCAGAACATTTACTTGGAATGTTTTATTATTGAATTTCATTAGTATATACACACACAAAATTAACTCCTTTTCAGACTTTTAAGCCATAGGAACTCACTGAAAACTGCAGTAGTGAATTAATAAAAGTGTACATGTGTAAAGATTTATTTCTTTGAAAATAAATTTGTATGAACACATTCGTTGTCATATTACTTACGGTAATGAAAAAATTTTTAATCCTTTGAAACTTACGAGTATATGGAAAAAGAAATTCCTCCGTTTCCAGTGCAACTGAAAAAATTTGTGTACTATATTCCAACATACAACCTGAGATACTGTATGAATTGCCCCACTTGTACTAATTATTACCTTTTTTATATTGTCTGTTTGTATGTTATTGAGATGAGTTCATTTTTTTTATATATATGTAAATTTTATAATGTCAGAGGTTAAATAGTTTTAATTTATTGTCAATGGTGCTTTTTATATATCTTGAACATATATTCTCACATGTTGTTATTGGTTAAATACTTTAACAAGTTATCTATGGTTTTTATTTCTGACTTCCCTATTAACTTTGTGATGAATAAAAACAATTATTTGCATTAAGACAACTGACATTAAAATTATTAAAACTGTTCTCAGGGTTATATTAATATAGTTTATGCACTATTAATTGCTGGTGCGTGAGGCAGGAATTTTACCTCCCTAAACTTGCAGACGGTTCTAGGACAATTCGCCGTAAGACAAATAGCCTCACTAACCTAACCTGTAAATGTCAGTGCGACAGAATATTTGTCTTACGGCAAATTGTCCGGACACGCTTGCAGACCACTAGGTATAGTATATACTTTTAGTATATCCCTGAGGAAGGGGGGGGCAAGTATACATCCTGCATGTCTTAAAAGTCAACTAAATAGGGCAGAGCGAGGGAACTGGGACTCCCCACCACAGTATTTTCTTCCTGCAAAGAGTATGTATTTTGCTCTGATTCCTCCAACCCCCTTGTCTGGGGGAATATGGCTTTTATACACAGACATATTCCTATTCGTGAGGGAGAGAAAAATATGCATTCTTATACGGGATTGGAAGACAGGCAATCCCTCCCTCCCTGATTTTTATCCGCAAAACAAACTTGAAAGAAGAGGATAGGATGGGAAGGGCAGGAGGAATCCTTGTTTCTAGTTATATTATTTACATTGTAATACTAACGTGGAGTATGTTAGAAAAAGAATTAATAATGGTAGTTTCATGTACAGTACATAGATGTACTGTATCATTTACTCAGACTTCTAATAATAATAATTACGTATTTATGCCATTTGGACAATATGCAAATTGATTATATACAACAAAGTACAAAATTACTGCATTAAATGTCACCAATATTTTGTGTAGTGTACAAATCTATAATGTGTAAGTAATTGCCATGAAAGTAGTATACGTACTTCTCTGAGTGTGGTTATGTTTTATGTGTTGTTATTACTCCTCGATGTAGGGGTAGACACAGACAGCAGGTCAAGGGTTCGCGCCCCGTCACGGACTGAGCTTAGTAAGGGCATGCACTCAGGGTAAGGATTACATCTGCCAAAACGAGTCCTTCGCAAGAAGGCATCCGTCCTAGCCCTTAGTAGAAAAGGGAGTTCAAGACGTAAAACCGAAGCATCAAGCATTACTCCTCATTGTAGGGGTAGACACACAGAGTGTGGCTTGAGGATTGAGGCTGGATACCCTTCCTAATACCCCAAGGTGGCCTCGATTGAGAGTATCAACTCCCAAGACTAGTAAATCTAATCACTCAGTTATTCAAATTATCTTGGTTTATTACCTTTGTTAACACTTCGTATGAAGTTACCTCACTTTTCCTGACTGGCTGCCCTGTAGGTACTCCACCCATGGGTAGAACGTGTCATGATTGATCCGCAAAGAAAACACTAAAAAATGTTTAGCACCACTTTTATAGACATAATACAACATGGAAATATAAAGAGTAAAAAACTATAAGGCCTCATCACCTATAACAGTATATTCTTATATGCAAGGCTGTTTATTATTTGAATTTCATCCACATCAATATATATATATATAAAACACTAATGATAAAAAAAATATCTTCATATCTTAATTGTGCAGATAATCTTATAAAAGAGCACTGATAAAGTAGTACTGCATATCAAAGTCTGGAATGTTTAAAGTACCCAGTCAAGCATATGCTTATTAATAACAGAGCATTGATAAGGTAACATATTAAACCTATATTGCAAAACAGAGTCTGGAATTTTTAAAACACACTTGTGCCGATAAACTTATTTATAACAGAGTATTGATAAGGTAATATATTAAACCTATATTGCATAGTAGAGTCTGGAATGTTTTAGAACAGTCACTTTTGTCAAATATACAAATTGTTATACTTACCACGTTTGTCTTACAATACACCAGGAAATATTGCCTTTCGGTTACGTGGGTAATCCTTGAATGTCTCCTGATACCATTTGTGGTTCATCAATGCCACCTGGATCTGAATATGAAAGCTTAATAAAACACAACTTCCTTAAAATTACCATATCGTGTCATGTCTACAGTCCAGTCTGATCCTAACATTTCTTGCCTATTATAATTTAATAAAAATAAAATAATCATCGTTTTATGAGAAAGTAATAGTCCCCAGTATGGGGGTGGACAGTGTGGCTAAGGTATTAAGGCTAACTATCCTTCCTAATGCCCCACAGTGAGCTTGACAACTGCCGAGTCAAATTTCCCACCCGCTCGACTACCATGGACTCCTGAAATTTAGTCTGCGGATATTCATGTTAAATTGTTATCTACAAGTAACAATGCTGTTGAACATCACTGCAGGTTGAGGAGACACATCAAAAACAGCGAGTTTGTATAAAGAAAGGCTAATAAAGCTATAAGACACTGCACACATTAAACACCTATTGATTATTGTAAATTTAAAAATAATTGATATCCTGAAGTAAGGGAAAACTGAACTGAATACACTTATTCAACAATATTATACCAGCTGCCTAATAGTTACTAAAACAGAAGCCAACAATGGAAAGATCGTACAAGTTATTGTGGATATAATTTTCTGCAATATCAACCCACAAATCTTAAGATGAGAATCCCTACTGATATAGCACAAGAACTAATGTAAAAAAAATTTATCTGTTACGATACTTTACAAGTATACCAGTAACAATAAGAATTCTTACAGAAATAATAGTGGTAAAAGATAACTGCTATTCATCAATCTCCCACTTTTAGATTGTGATTGTCATAATATTTCTGTAATGCAAAGAGAAAAAGCTGCAATTCATCATTCTCCGTTCTTAGATGATGCAAGGGGAGCAAGCTGAAACTCATCCTTCTCCACTTTTAGATGATGCAAGGAGAAAATGCTGCAATTCACTATTCTCCACAATTAGATAATGTTTGTTATATTTTTCCTCATATGCAAGCAATATGACTTAATTTCAATCAAACTTTTTCTTGGATGCATGTATGATATTATAAACAAGTGACTTGCACTACTGGCAATACAATATACAGAAAAATATCGCCTGGAGTTCCGCTATAAAGAAAAATATATCTAAACTGACGAGTGTATCTTCTTTCTATTTGACTATCCATGACATTGTTAGCTCTAGTGAAAGTATTCTCTTTACAGATAAAAATACATTAGAGTATTAATTATCAAAGAAATAGGATTTTGGGGCATTTAGAGTAACTGGGGTCAACCTATCCCATTTATTTCTAAAATTTTAAATGATTAAGAGACATGGTAGATACATACTAAACATGAACAGCACACGAGTAACCAAACTGTTTTAGTAGTAACAGTCAATATGTCACAGCAATAATACTTTGCAGGTAATCATCTCCATATATCTATGTACATGACTCATTCCCCCTTGTAAGGGACGTGGCCGAGCCAAGATATACACACTCGCCACGACCCACATATACCTGAAGTACTCCTCTTAGCTCTTTGCAGATAAGGGCTTGCCAAATTTTCCCCCCTACCTTCCTGCTTGGATCACCCACAAGATAGGCGGGATAGGGTATTCTACAGTGAGGCCTGACAACCGGAGCTGGTTTACCCCCATCGCTTCATCACATTGAAACTCCCCTCACATCTGTCTATCACAGTTCACTGAGCTAACAGGCGAGAGAAATTCCTTTGGCCGGCATAATCATAGCATATATTAATTTACATGACTATAAAATATTTAAATAACCTGCTCTCAAGATCACTATTATCTAGGTAAGGGCCACACTCAATGCACTTGGTACTACTGTTTTATATACTCCTGCTCAAATGAAAACCCCAGTATCAAAACAATTAACTCACCTGATTGCAAATAACCCATACTGTAACGGCCAACCAGCCAGTGTGTTTTTGAAGAACAAAAAGGATCCCAACATAAACCAGGACTTCAGCCATCATATGAGGGCATGAAACTACTTCGAACATTCCACCGGCTGGCATTTTATGTTTTTGAGCATCCTTTCCTGTGTGAGCATCAAAAATTAAATTTAGACATCTTAATTTAAGTGCCTCTTTTGTGTATCAAAACTGAACTTTAAGACATTTTAATTTAAGTATAATAGGATATATAATATATATATATATATATATATATATATATATATATATATATATATATATATATATATATATATATATATATATATATATATATATATATATATATATATATATACCAACAAGTTAGGTTCCAGAAGTCCGTTAATAAGTAAAATTGTCCGTAAGTTGCGTTTAAGTAAAATATAGTACTGTACAGTACATAAATATGCAGTACTGCACAGTGCTTAGGGTAAAGAAACTTAACTATTACATAAAAACATAAAGTACAGTATACAGTATTAATGAACTTTAATACAGTAATAAAAATGTAATAACAGAGTATGTTTGTAACTCGGGTGTTTGTAAGTAGGGGAGCTTTTGTATATATATATATATATATATATATATATATATATATAGTATATATATATATATATATATATATATATATATATATATATATATATATATATATATATATATATATATATATATATATATATATATATATATATATATATATATATATATATATATATATATATATATATATATATATATATATATATATATATATATATATATATATATATATATATATATATATATATATATATATATATATATATATATATATATATATATATATATATATATATATATATATATATCCTGCTTCAACTATGAAAGTAGGCATAAATGTAGAAAGAGCAAATGCAGCAGAATTACATTTTAACGAGGTGATCCTCACCTCTTCCAGCCGTTGCTTTGAAGCAAAAATAGAATTTCAGTTAGATAGGGATTTCCGGCCTAACACCTCCCTATCTTTTGTAGTCACCTAATACAGTGCATATTGAAAGCAAGGGTTGTACTCATTTCTCTATGACTGCTGGATTTTTGTATGTATAAAATGGTTATTAATAACAGAAGTGACCAGTCTGGTGTGAAACATACTTATCTATTTTACACTGTGACTCAAGTAGCATGGGTTCTTATATAATCTATAGTCTTGGAAATAGGTTCTATATCATAATTTTATTTGTTAAAGAAATTTAAAAGTCACTGTGGTTTGTGAAAATACAATGTAAGATACACAAAGTAAGATACAATAAAATTCAAATCAGACATTTTATAAATTTATTACTTCTCTGAGCTGAATTAATGAATATGATAGCAAAATTAACTACGTACCCCTTTGTATTTGATACAGAAAACATGCCCAACTGATTAGTACATGCCTTAAAATACACTTTGTAGGTCATATTATCATAAAAACACATCAAACCTATTCCTTAAGTTATCATCATTGACAATCCACATAAAACTACCATAGAAGGTAACTAAAAAGGATAATAAAGCAAGAAAGTGGCAATTCTTCCTATCCTGTAAGTCCCATTTTGTTGGAAAAATTGTTAGAGTAAATGAGTATGGGTATAATATGATGATCAAATTTTATCTAAATAGCTTCTAAGTAATTTTTTTTACGAGTGACACTGGAACAGGAAAAAAAACTGCCATCATCAATAAAGGCCCGGGCACGAAGAAAACATTAAGACGAAGGAAAAAAAAAGGTTATGGGTAAGGCGGAGATGAGGTAATGATACACAAAGGAAAAGAACAGACTGAAAGAATAGTCAAAGTACTGGAGACCTAGAGATAAGGCAGGATTAGACCCTGAGATGACGACAGATCTGCTTTTTGAAGGAAGACAGGTTATAAGAATTAGGAAAGATAAAAGGAGGAAGAGTTCCAGAGTTTGGATGTAGATGGGAAGAAGCAGTTGTTGGAGTGACCAATCCACGAGCTATAAATCTCCACACAGTACCTGTTAAACGAGGCCGCTTTGCGAGTGTTACGCAGCCTCGACAGTAGTGAAGCGATACAAAAGAGAGAGGGATGATACCTTACGGCGAAGAGAAAGATAATCTAGATTAGAAGTAAGAGAAGGGTCACTAATGAGTCTGACTGCCTTAGATTCAACCCTATCAAGGAGATAAGTATAAGAAGAAGCACCCCAGATATGCAAGCAGCATTCTAAGCAGGGAAATATACGACCTTTATAGATTTTAAGTAACTGTAAAGAATTAAAGTATTAACGAAAATGAAAAGGAAACCCCCAATTTTTAGGACGCAGATTTAGAAATTTGGATTATGTGATTCCTCCAAGACAGGCTCAACTATATGGATTCTTATTATGTTGATAGAATTAAGAGGATAAAGTTCATTAGTTTCGAAGACAATAGGGCTATCAGGAGGAGAAGATAATAAAAAAAAATCTGCAAATCGGAGTTGAGAGTAAAAGAAAGAGTGATACAAGATTGATTACGAGTAGCAGATGAAGATTGTGAAGAAAAGGGAGAGGAAAAATGATGGGTAGAATCATCGGAAAGGCGTGAGGAAGAGAGGAAGTTAAATAGCATTGTGTAAAAAAAAAAAGGAAAAGAGAGAGAGAGCTCTTTTGTTCAAAGATTATATAAAGGCTTCTTTCTCTACGTCCTTACCTCGATCGCTGCGTAATCCTGCCAATATTCTTAGGCTCTGGTGTTGCACAATAAAACCATAGAGATACAAAAACATCCCAATTATATGACAGAATTCAAGAGGCGAAAAAGTTGTTTTGGAATCTGTGAAACGAAAAGTCATACTCTCAGCAGTTTAAAATTAATAATAATAATAATAATAATAATAATAATAATATCTAAAACGTCTTTATTGTAGTAATTCAATATTATTATTGCCATTATCAAACCTATAATGCTTTGGAATTACTTTTTAACACACAACTTAAAACCATGTGCTTCTGAATTGTTATAGTATATATAACATCATGTGCAAAGCAGCACTGTTACAATTTTCTAGTGTAATGGTTTAAGTGTTTCTAATTTAGCGATCTAGTGTTTAATTCATATTCGTATTATTGCTGTGCTTTATATTTTATAACTGAAATAAGAGTCTAGGTAGGCACGGTGGTGCATAGGTACAATTGTCGAAAATTCACAATAAAGATATTAACGATCATAAGAGCTCTGGTGGAACCCAATGACGACAGCACACATTATCTTCTTAAAACATAAAGGTAGCCACTAGATATATGGCCCAAAAAATACTTAAGGGCATTTCTGCGCCTTATGAGAGGGTCTACATCTAAATATACAGAGCCCTCCTGGACTACACACCTACAAAATATATTAGCAATATGAAAAAGGTTAAAAGAAATGCTAGGAAGCTAATGCAAAGACGTCAGTATAGAATAGAGGCTTAAAGAGTTGGATTTACCAACATCTGAATTGTAAAGCATTAAAGGGGGACATGGTAACATCTTAAAGCTTTAAAATCCCTCCAGCTCTGCAAGCGGTGACAGCAAGAACTTCTTTGACATTGGGGACTCTAAAACTAAGAGTTACAGTTTGAAGTTTGAGGTTTTAGTCATAGGAGTCACAATTTGAAGTTTTGTGACAAATTCTTTGCAGCATACAATAAACTATAAATTAACTGTAATAATACATTAATTTATAATTGAAATGAGCTGAACAAGGATACTGCCAATGCTAAGACAATGTACACTTTTACGGGAACATATGCTAAATGCTTACTACCAAACCATTTGCAAGATTACAGTAGATGTGAATACTCCATGAAATTTTCCTTGAAAAGTCTGAGGTCTTCTCTAAAATATAAATAAATCTCTCCACTATGATTATCTTTGAATGTATACTGATATTAATAACACAATAAGTATGTTAGGAAAATGAACAACATATATGTTTGTTCGATCAAATAATGTTTTAAAAATATGTCCATACGAAAAGTATGTTACTAATGTCTTTTATTCAATGCTATGATCTGCAATCAAGGATTTATCTCACCTGAACTACTGAAAGCAGGAAAGTGAGCTATTAACAGCATCATCGCTCCCCAATAATGTGTATGCCCAACGATGTAATGCATAATATTCATATGACTAGAGCTGAAGACACTAACAAACAGGTTTTCATACAGCCTTCGGTAGATATGGAGAGCAAATAATACTATGCTGATAGCAGCTGATGTGGTACTAACTGAAAAGAGAAAAACAATACTGTACAATAATTACTTCAGAGTATGAACCTGGTAAAATGGGTGTTCATATCTTTTGGATAGCGAAGTACATTAATTATGATAAAATGTACTTAAATATGATTCAATATCAGTATTAGATAATACTAGTTCTATATACTGCATAAGAGCTCAGGGTAAGGATTACATCTCCCAAAACAAGTCCTTCGCAAGAAGGCAGCCGTCTTAGCCCTTGGTAGAAAAGGGAGTCCATGACTTAAAACCGGAACAAGCCATAATCTCCTTTATAATGGGGTGGTTGAATCAATGCAAAAACTTGACTCTTTGAGAGGAAAATACAAAGGAGGAGATTCCTCCCATTTAGTCGACTTTCACGACACAGGTGAACAAGGAGGAAGTACTCTTGCCCCCATAAGGAGGACAAAGGGAAACAAAAGTTGTGCTTAGTAGTTTCTGAGGATCCTTCTACAGCTTCTAGATAACTTATTACAATAAAGTTAACCCAGCTCTATTCACAGATCACCCTCATACTTGTGCTGTTTGAATAAGTGTTGTCTTGGGTAGTATTCCTCTACTATAACAAATGTGAGCAGAGATACTCTTTCACTAATTCTCCAACATACATTTGAGGACAGTTCCAACCATGCAAAACATAACAAAACCCCATTCACCTTTTCTTGGTCTGCACCATTACACCCTCAGATCAGCAAATAGAGTGTGAGGAGGCTATAACTATTAGATCTGGTGCTTTTTTGAGAGCAACTCAGTTCCAGATGGGATAAATCTTCACCAAGGCATGAGAGAATCTTCATGGAAAAATAATAATAATAATACTATTACAACTACTAATACTAATAATAATAATAACAAGACTTTAAAAACAGAATAAAAGTAATTTGAATAGCATTCCCTGCAAGAGAGAACAAATAAAAATAACAAAAAGCTTCAACTACTGTACTTTCTCCTGTCATATAAAGAACAAGGGAAAAAATAAAAAGGAAATACTGTACAAAAAAGTTTAGATATCAGGTGTCGTTACTATATATTCAACCATAGCAAGTCAGGGGGGAAGAGAAAAACTTCTTAATCTATGGATGATAGAGTAAGGCCCTAAAAGAACAACTATTCAAGCCAAAAAGATAAAGAAAACACGGAAACACAAATACCAAAAAACTAAATGCAATAATTAAATCACTTTGACAGTAGAGGGTTGCAAACACCAGTCGTCGATTTTATATGAATCAGGAAGAAAGAGTTACAAGACTAAACTAAAAGGAAATATTAACAACCAAAAGGAAATAAACAAACAGATCATCCTAAAAGCAATAATACTGGACAGACTTAGAAGTGAGATGTTTCTTACGTTGTTTCTCTACCAAACAATGCAGCTAGACCATCATAAACTGTATTGTTCTGAGATAATATATATCTGACTCCAAATGTTTTGCTTTCCATCCAAAACTCTGACTTTGATATTTTTTCACCTGATCTAGCACATAAAAAACACTACCAGAGCAACAAATATGAGGTAGAGATTTATGTTAAAAATTTAGAAACTCTCTACTACAGTGCTAGCAAAATAATATCTCAAGTTTTATGTAAATGCAATATCAGTCACATCTGCACAATACTTTCTTAAATGAACTGGATACTCAAAGCAAGAGAAAAAAATATTGTTTAGTATCGTTACGGTTACACTGCACCTAAACAGTCAATCAAATATGACAAGCATCACTAAAAGAAATTGTACTAACCAATTGGCTCTCTATCTGGACTAGTGAGAATATCTAATGCTTGGGACATCCATGGAGACAGTGACTCTCCATTTGCATAAACTGTCCAAACTTGCAGTATAACTATACTGACAAGCACTGAAGCAGATATGTAAAAATGTAAAAAATACCTGGAACATGAAATAATAATGTTTGCCATTAATTAAGAGATTATCACCACTGACATCTTATAATTCTGTTACTGTAATAATAAAAGGTGAGACATATCAAAACATTGAAATACAAGACTGTATCCATGAAAATCTGAGCACATTCACATTTACCAACGTTCATTATATGAGACATAAATAACGGTAACCTTGGCTGTTAAGCTCTAAAGCTCATTGCTGCAAGCACTTTTCAAATTAAAAAAAAAAGGTTAGTTTTATCTTTCATCATAATTCTGTGATTTAACTGGAATAAATGCAAGTTTAGATTTTTGCCATATGCTCTGCACAATGTTTAACTGAGAAAAGAACTTAATACTAATATTCTTCTGATACCTTAGGTTGCTTTTCTTCCATTTCACAAAAGTAATTCTATAGCTCTTATGTCTGACAAAATATCTCTGAGACATATTCTCTGCAACCATTTAAACTAATAGCTGACATAAAATAAATATCTAAATGGTTGATTATTGAACCTGAATAACATTATTAAATAAAATTCAATTGGAAAATAATAAGGCTAACACTCCCACATCACTGTTTCTCTTTACTTTCTTGTCTTCTTGCTATCCAGGTCCAATGAGGTCAATTTTCTTTGGCTGTTCCGGTGTTACATACACACAAACACACAAAATAATATGTTTTCCAATCTTTTCATATATGTACACTGACATAAAGTATAGAGGCACTTCCCAACTTACGAACAAGTTTGGTTCCAGAAGTCCGTTCATAAGTAGAATTGTTCATAAGTTGTGTTTAGGTAAAAATAAGTACTGTACAGTACATATATATGCAGTACTGTACAGTATTTAGGCTAAAGACACTTAACTACTACAATAAAAATGAAGTACACAATATGAATGAATATTAATACAGTAGGCTAATAATGATATAATAATACATACATTTATACACGAGTAGATAATGTGTAGGTTTTTGTTCGTATTTGCGAATCTTCGTCACTCGGCTGTTCAGAAGTAGGGAGCTTCTATAGAGTTTTTATACTCTACACAAAAATTACTAAATGCTTTCATCATACTAGCCCATGTTCCAGCCTACGATGAGACATTAAAAAGGGCATCCAGCCTTAATTCCAATGATGTATAAAAATCACGCCCATGAGTGTCCCATGCTTAAGTTTGAAATCTCAAGTGGCTTCTCTGTTCTTTGTACCAAAGTGGAGTTCTTTAGGCACAGTGGCTTCTCAATTCTTTGTACCAAACTGGCGTTCTTTAGGCACCCCCCACACAATAGGTTATGGGATGTTACCCCCTTCTCTGGAAGCCTAATGGTGGAGACACTAGGCTCCGCCATCTAGTTGGTGTATTTAAATGACCCGAGGAGATACAAAAGGGTCAACCCACGACCAAGGGGAGCAGAGTCCTGTGGGTGCCTATACAGATAGCATTACGTTAAGGGAACGGGGGCATTGAGGCCTAGAGTAACTGTAGAGCCTAAATAAACTAAGTGTTAAGTATCTTCGCATATCTATTATCACCTCACTCGATCTATACGACACCCCAGCTCCAACCTGTCTGTGTCCATATCTATTCTAATAGGGATTATAGTGACAAATATGAAAGCAAACAACAACAACTAATTAATCTTTCTGAAGTATTATATGAAAAAGCTCTGTGAAACATACAAAGTAATACATAAATAAAAACACAAATAATAATAATAATAAAAATAATAATAATAATAATAAAAATAAGGAGAGGAAGAAGAAGACTTTGCATATGCAAAGTGATGGTGTATGGACAATTGCCCCTAAGACGATTACCTATAGGACAATGCCACCGAACTCTTAATATCAGAGCAGGCAATTGCCCCTTGATAATACTAAGGCGAAAATTTTCATATAATTAAGATATAATGAATAAAATGGTTAGGTTAAATATAGATGAGGTTGAAAAATTAACCTAATCTTTTTCACTCATTACTGAACACTAAAGGGGCAATTATTCTTGGGGACAGTTGTCCGAAAGGGTAATCGTCCTAATGGGCAAGTTCCCTAGGGGGCAATCGTCCTATGGAAAAATTATCTTAGGGGTCAATTGTTCTATGGGAAATATCCTAGGGGGAATCGTCCTAAGGGCCAATTGTCCTAACTGTCTATAGTCCAATGGGAATATTATCCTAAGGGCAATCGTCCTAAGGGAATATTACAATAGGGGCAATAGTACAATGGGGAAATTGTCCTAGGGGCAACTATCCTGCCGGTCAATCGTCCTAAGGGGAAATTGTCCTAGGGGCAACTGTCCTGCAGGTCAATCGTCCTCAGGGAATATTATATTAGGGGCAATCGTCTCAGGGAATATTATATTAGGGGCAATCGTCCTAAAAGAATATTATCCTAGGGGCAACTGTCCTTGAGATCAATTGTCCTATGGAAAAATTATACTAGGGGCAATCCTCCTAAGGGAAAACTGTCCTAAGAGGCAATTGTCCTTCCTAAAATTAAGATACCTTGGTAGAAATTTGATTTCATGAATGAATGAGTGAAAACATGATTATAGATGGCAATAAAACGAGTTGTTTTTATTAATCTTCCATGATTAATTTGACCTTAAAAAAATATGCTTGTCATCCTGACATCACCTTTTGGGCACTTCCAGAAGCGAGATAATTCTCCAAGGTTTGGAGTCATGGGCCATTTTACCAAACTTAAAGGCCTGAAGGAAGGCGTCCGGGACAGGAATGGATTTGGCCATGAAGATCATAAAGCCACTGATGCTAATAATCACAGTATAAGACACAAACATTAACAAACACAAGTTATAAGACATGATAAACTCCATGGCTGCTCTATCATTTCGCACATGTAAGAATTATTTCTTTAGAATTGCCGAACTTGTTGCGTCAGTCATTGTTTACTGTTGTGCAAATTGTACTGAACTGTTGGACGAAATTATTATGGTCATTGTTTACGGTTCTACAAATTATACTGAACTGTTGGACGAAATTATTATGGTCATTGTTTACTGTTGTGCAAATTGTACTGAACTGTTGGACGAAATTATTATGGTCATTGTTTACGGTTGTACAAATTATACTGAACTGTTGGACGAAATTATTATGGTCATTGTTTACGGTTCTACAAATTATACTGAACTGTTGGACGAAATTATTATGGTCATTGTTTACTGTTGTGCAAATTGTACTGAACTGTTGGACGAAATTATTATGGTCATTGTTTACGGTTCTACAAATTATACTGAACTGTTGGACGAAATTATTATGGTCATTGTTTACGGTTCTACAAATTATACTGAACTGTTGGACGAAATTATTATGGTCATTGTTTACTGTTGTGCAAATTGTACTGAACTGTTGGACGAAATTATTATGGTCATTGTTTACGGTTCTACAAATTATACTGAACTGTTGGACGAAATTATTATGGTCATTGTTTACTGTTGTGCAAATTGTACTGAACTGTTGGACGAAATTATTATGGTCATTGTTTACGGTTGTACAAATTATACTGAACTGTTGGACGAAATTATTATGGTCATTGTTTACGGTTCTACAAATTATACTGAACTGTTGGACGAAATTATTATGGTTATTATTTACTGTTGTGCAAATTGTACTGAACTGTTGGACGAAATTATTATGGTTATTGTTTACTGTTGTACAAATTGTACTGAACTGTTGGACGAAATTATTATGGTCATTGTTTACTGTTGTGCAAATTATACTGAACTGTTGGACGAAATTATTATGGTCATTGTTTACGGTTGTACAAATTATACTGAACTGTTGGACGAAATTATTATGGTCTAATTCTTTAAATACAACCTACAAATAAAATAAAATAAAAAAAACTATTTAGTTGAATCATATATATCAGCACTCTGGCTATCTATAATGTATATACACGTAAAATACTCATGTATTTCATATATAAAATACTTCACATAAATCATCTTCTTTAAATTTACTTTTAGGAATAATGCGTTTAATAGTGATATCAATGTGATTGGTTTTACGTCACGGACTCCTATTACTACTAAAGGCTAGGACGGTGCCTTCTTGCAAAAGGCCTTTGTTTTGGCAAGTATGACCGTTACATTAAGTGAATGCCCATTCTAAAAACAGACTCTAGCGGGCCACGAAACCTCGATCTGATAAATGAAAGTCGCAAGCGTTACCATTCGGCCACGGCGATCACTTAATAATACTTGAAATAACATAAATAAAACTATTAAATACCTTATCACACGGGCAAATATTCCTACGATAGGTCGGCGAACACTGTGTTGCAAGACAAATCTTTAAGCAAAAGGAAAACAGTCGTTACAAAGTCTATAATAAGTATTGTGCATAAACTAGATGATCTCGCCTTCTTATAATTCATTTAGGGGGGTATTTCAGTTGAAACTGTAAATAAACTTAAATCATGTTTATTGGGTATTATTTACATTATTATCTTTAATCAAATACGAAAATGAAACTTTGATATGATTTCTGGGTTTGTTTACATTTTGGCCCTGAGGGATAGACATTAGTCTGCTTTGTCGTCGAATACTGTGATCAGTGTGATGAGCAATGTAATACACTTCCTACGATATGTTGGTGAAAATGCTGTCTGTAGCACGCCACAATGTTGCCTAAAAAATGTGCCCGTGTGATATGGCCTATGCTGTATCATTTTGATCCTAATTTTTAGCTTTTGAAATTATTTTAAGCATGTTATGATGTTACTGTGGGATTATATATATATATATATATATATATATATATATATATATATATATATATATATATATATATATATATATATATATATATATATATATATATATATATATATATATATATATATATATATATAGTATATATATATATATATATATATATATATATATATATATATATATATATATATATATATATATATATATATATATATATATACTATATATATATATATATATATATATATATATATATATATATATATATATATATATATATATATATATATATATATATATATATATATATATATATACTATATATATATATATATATATATATATATATATATATATATATATATATATATATATATTAATAACACTTAACTGTTAACATACAGTCTAAAATGTTAGGAAAAAGCCCATTAAAGAAAACAATGGAAATATATTTGAAGTACTTTTTAATTTCGTAACCTTATTTGGCCACCTTCTCATTGTACTTTGAAAATGTGGCCAGATAAGGTCACGAAATTAATAAGTACTTCAAATATATTTCCGTTGTTTTCTTTAATGGGCTATTTCCTAATATATATATATATATATATATATATATATATATATATATATATATATATATATATATATATATATATATATATATATATATATATACAGTATATATATATATATATATATATATATATATATATATATATATACAGTATATATATATATATATATATATATATATATATATATATATATATATATATATATATATATATATATATATATATATATATATATATATACATATATATATATATATATATATATATATATATATATATATATATATATATATATATATATATATATATATATATATATATATATATATATATATATATACAGTATATATATATATATATATATATATATATATATATATATATATATATATATATATATATATATACAGTATATATATATATATATATATATATATATATATATATATATATATATATATATATATATATATATATATGACAGATTCCCCAACCTCACTCGTGGCTTCATTTTCGCATTTATTTCAACTCCCAACCTCATTCAGATAGAATGCTTTCATTCCATATATATATATATATATATATATATATATATATATATATATATATATATATATATATACATACATATACCTTGGCTGTTTCCCCCTTTAATTGGGGGGTAGCCGACTTCAAGAAGGGAAAACAAAAAGGGGGATTAATTTGCTCTATGGGCAATGACGAGGGAGCTAGCGACCGTTCAGATGGCACTGCTGGAGTGCCACAGCTCATCCTCCCGGCTCTTCCACAACCTGTGTCGCTTCACAACTGCCAGCTCCTCCTACTGCCCCTACCACAGGGCTATCTCTTTAAGATGCAGCCCCGTGGTAACAGCAGATGCCCATCAGAGCCGCATCACAATCGCTCGCCACTCATTCCTATTCCTAGCACGCTCGCTTGCTTCCCTCCCATCCATCCTCCTATCATTCAGGGCTCTCCTTACTCCATCCATCCATCCAAACCTAGGCCTCCCTCTAGCATTTCTCCCATCAACTCTCGCATTCATCACCATATATATATATATATATATATATATATATATATATATATATATATAATATATATATATATATATATATATATATATATATATATATATATATATATATATATATTAATTTTTTATGTTGCGTGTTGAATGCATTGTACCTTGAAATTTAAATACATTTCAAATTTGCTTATAGTTTTATTCCGTATATTTGTTTCAGATATTTTATTGATTTTAACCTAAGACATAAGTTTACCATTAGCATCCGCGACTCTGAGGCGGCAGGTCGAGGGTTCGCGCCCCCTCACGGACTGAGGTTAATAAGGGCATACACTCAGGGTAACGATTGCATCTGCCAAAACAAGTCCTTCGCAAGAAGGCAACCGTCCTAGTCCTTAGTAGAAAAGGGAGTTCGTGACGTAAGCTCGAACCCATCCACGTAATTTTACCATTATCCTGAAGAGAGAAAGTTAACTATAGATTATTGTAATATAGTGAAAAAGTATCCTTAAACAAAATGGTTTTCTTTATTGTTTCACAATTAGTATTTATTCGAATATAGATGAACACAGAGAGGTTGGAGCTGGGGGATTAAGGCAATATGCCCTTCCTAATGACCTGGCGCGGGATAGAATTCTTGATTGTTAGGCTTTGTAACTTCTCATCTTACGCTCTCTACAACTGAACAACTATTTATTTCTCACAATGTATACTAAAGAGAGAGAGAGAGAGAGAGAGAGAGAGAGAGAGAGAGAGAGAGAGAGAGAGAGAGAGAGAGAGAGAGAGAGAGAGAGAGAGTAGGTTGGCACAAGAAAAGAGAAATTTGGTAGGGTAGTCTGACCCTCCAATTGCCTCCGAGAGTTACGACGAAGGGTCACCTGGGAAGCTTATATCTACACCCCCTTGTAAGGGGGGGAGAGTCCATCATATTCCAAGAATAAGGTGGGTATAAGAAGGAGTTACTCCCTCCCCCCCACTGAATGAACATTAGGATGCCATTTTTTTCCTAGACGGAAAGGACAGTCTCAAGCGGTAGCGTCCGCTACTCTGAGGCGTCAGGTCGAGGGTTCGCGCCCCTTCACGGTCTGAGGTTAGCAAGGGCATGCACTCAGGGTAAGGATTACATCTGCCAAAACAAGTCCTTAGCAAGAAG
>JAXCGZ010011404.1:0-75000 GCA_037179515.1 Halocaridina rubra | reverse complement strand
CGACTACATCTGCCAAAATAAGTCCTTTGCGAGAAGGCAACCGTCCTAGCCCTTGGTAGAAAAGGAAGTTCGTGACGTAAAACCGGAACAGAACAGAACCAGAATAGGCATCTGATATATCTCAATCCCACATGAAGCACCTGTGTCCAACTTCATTTGCATATTAAGCACCATGCAAATAATCAAATAATGAGAACCTGTTAAACACAAAAGTTATTGTTAGGTGGAGCAAGGTTAGGATACCTAACATGTGCCCAATCTTACGTTGAGCACCTGCCTTTTGCCTCAACCCCATATTAAGTACCTACATATGCCTTCAGACGCCTCTTCTGGGGCTGACTGTTCCTGTTTTACGTCACGGACTCCCTTTTCTACCTAGGGCTAGGACGGTTGCCTTCTTGCGAAGGACTTGTTTTGGCAGCTGTAATCGCTACCCTGAGTGCATGCCCTTACGAACCTCAGACCGTGACGAGGCGCGAACCCTCTACCTGACGCCTCAGAGTCGCGGACGCTACCGCTTGAGCCACGGTGACCACTATACTGGGACTGACATGGATTTTAAATACCATTACCATACACACCTTCTATTGTTTATATTCAAATGGAAGTAAGTCTAATTCCTTTAGCCTTTCCTTGTAATTAGGATGCCGCATCCGAATCACCAACACTTTGAACTTTGAACTTTCTATGGTTAATTAATTTTGTTCAACTTGCGTATGTGCCTGTATGCGTAAAAAAAACGTTTTCTACGCATTGGAGTGTAATGAATATGAATATAACGCCAGTCAAATTAGTAGCTTAATGTTCCAGTTTTTACGTCACGGACTCCCTTTTCTACTAAGGGCTAGGACGGTTGCCTTCTTGCGAAGGACTTGTTTTGGCAGATGTAATCGTTACCCTGAGTGCATGCCCTTGCTAACCTCAGACCGTGACGGGGCGCGAACCCTCGACCTGACGCCTCAGAGTCGCGGACTCTACCGATTGAGCCACGGTGACTTAAATTAGTAACGTAATAAGGATAGAAACTTGAAGGATTTAAACTTATTAATTCATCTGATTTTTCCTCAAAAAACTCTTATTAATAGTAGTAGTATATACTCTTCTGCCACCATTTTCCAGTATTGCTACAGTGAAGAAGAGGCTTACATAATTATATCAGTATAATAATAATAATAATAATAATAATAATAATAATATTAATAATAATAGTAATAATAATAATAATAATAATAATAATAATAATAATAATAATAATAATAATAACAATAATAATAATTACGGTTATTATAATAATAATAATAATAATAATAATAATAATAATAATAATAATAATAATAATAATAATAATAATTAAAATCATCATCATCATCATCATCCATTCATCCATATAGCAAAGCCATATTCCCCCTTATAAGGGGGGTGGCTGAGTCAAAGTAAATACTTTGACTTTTTGTGGGAAGTAAATACAGAGAAGAGGATTCCCAGTCCTCTCGCTCCACCCCATTTAGTCAACTTTTACGAAACGCAGGGGAACACGGAGGAAGTATTCTTACCACCCTCCCTCAGGGTGAACAATAATAATAATAATAATAATAATAATAATAATAATAATAATAATAATAATAATAATAATACAAATAATAATAATAGTCACCGTGGCTCAAGCGGTAGCGTACGCGACTCTGAGGCGTCAGGTCGAGGGTTCGCGCCCTGTCACGGTCTGAGGTTAGCAAGGGCATGCAATTAGGGTAACGATTACATCTGCCAAAACAAGTCCTTCGCAAGAAGGCAACCGTCCTAGCCCTTGGTAGAAAAGGAAGTCCGTGACATAAAACCGGAACAATAATAATAATAATAATAATAATAATAATAATAATAATAATAATAATAATAATAATGATAACAATAATAATAATAATAATAATAATAATAATAATAATAATAATAATAATAATAATAATAATAATAATAATAATAATAATAATAATAATAATAATAAAAATAATAAAAATGATAGTAATACTAATAATAATAATAAGAAGAAGAGGGATCATTATTACCATCATTATCATCATCATCATCGTCATTATCATCATCATACGGATATTGTATTTTGTATTAAACTTATTTCCCTTCAATACATAAGTCTGACAGGGTATGTGTAAAGGTATATAATAAGAAAATTCTTATTTAAATTTTGAGAACTTGTCAGATTTTCCTTTTGCGCTCTTGCAAAGGCTTGGGAGTGAGGTCGTCGGTTCGAGACCCGACACTGTGTGTGAGGTTAGAAAGGGCATTCACTCAGGGTAACTCACATACTGTCAAAACCAAATACAATGCGCTCTAGAGTATAAAAGATACCCCGTTGACAGGGAAAAACTATGGATCTAAAGTAAACAGATAGTATTAAAAGATATGTAAAAAAAAATATTATATAGGTAGTCACCGTGCCTCAAGCGGTAGCGTCCGCGACTCTGAGGCGTCAGGTCGAGAGTACGCGCCCCGTCACGGTCTGAGGTTAGCAAGGGCATGCACTCAGGGTAACAATTACATCTGCCAAAACAAGTCCTTCGCAAGAAGGCAACCGTCCTAGCCCTTGGTAGAAAAGGGAGTCCGTGACGTAAAACCGGAACAAACCAGGAAAAAAAAAAAAAAAAAAAAAAAAAAAAAAAAAAAATATATATATATATATATATATATATATATATATATATATATATATATATATATATATATATATATATATATATAAAGATAACACAGTGGCATTTTTAGTTGTAAGGAATGTCTTATCTTGAAACAATCTTGCAATAAGATAGTTATCATGATAGGGAGTATTAGCGAAGATTCCCAACCTTATCTGTACCCCAGGAGCATTGTATGAACCATCATGTATTTTCCTGATGGTGTCTATGGGAAAGAGCCCTATGTACGTAGCTATCTAGCTTCTAGTCTTTCTTTTTAAGTCTCTTGGATTTATTATACATTACCTTTTAACTATAAATGTCATTAGCGTTTACAGTGACTTGCCGCTATCACACCAAAGTGGCATGCCACGTGGCATGCCAGTTGAAAACGAACATTCGGAAATATATGAGACCTTTTACACAGATGTGGCGTGGCACATGGGACGTGTCACGCCACTTCTGTGTGAAAGGTTTCATATATTTCCGGATGTTCGTTTTCAAATGGCATGCCACGTGCGATGTGCCACTTTGGTGTGAAAGCGGCTTTAAATGTGGTTCCTAACCACTAATAGAATTGTATCTTTGAATTTTCAAATTATGATCTCCAGTTTTAAATTTACTTATAATAAAATCTCCCTCCTTTCAACTCTTTTGGGATGTAGGAGAGAGAGAGAGAGAGAGAGAGAGAGAGAGAGAGAGAGAGAGAGAGAGAGAGAGAGAGAGAGAGAGAGAGAGAGAGAGAGAGAGAGAGAGAGAGAGAGAGAGAGAGAGAGAGGAATGGTTATCATATTCTCCTATATCTATTGTTATTTATCAGTCTGAAATTAGAGGAAAGTTTTTTTTTTTTTAATGTCCTCCATTTACTGCTTGGTAACTCAGTTTACTGATGCTTCCAGAAACTTTGTCAAAACCACTGAAGATTTCGCAATGTGTTACCATACTATCCCCTATTTTTTTTTTTGCTTCAAGTAGTGGTAGCTCCACATCCTTCAGTCTTATCTTGTAACTCAGATCATGCAGTTGGAGCTCCCACCAGGTGGCATGTCTTCCAGAGTTTTCCAGTTTTTTCTTCAATATATCTTTCAGTAATTAACTTTATATTCAAGAATAGGTTCTCATAAGTATCATAATTACTTCAAGTATTTCTTTGCTTGTAATCTAAAGACAATTTTTTTTGCTTGATTACAAAATGAATGGCAAATTTTTTTTTTTAAATTTTTGCCTGTATGATTAGAAACAGAATTGTCAGTTCCTTAAAACACACATTTTATGTTCCATTCCCAGTATCTAATTGTGTTTGTTTGTTTGTTTGTTTGTTTGTTTATTTATTTATTTATTTGTTTGTTTGTTTATTTGTTTGTTTGCCTGATTGTTTGTTTGCTTGTTTGTTTATTTATTTGTTTGTTGTTTATTTATTTATTGTTTATTTGTTTATTTGTTGTTTGTTTGTTAGTTTGTTTGATTGTTTGTTTGTTTGTTTGTTTGTTTGTTTATTTTTATTATTTGTTTGTTTGTTTGTTTATTAGTTTGTTTGTTTATTTGTTTGTTTGATTGATTGTTTGTTTGCTTGTTTGTTTGTTTGTTGGTGTGTGCGTTTGTTTGTTTATTTGTTTGTTTGCTTGATTGTTTGTTTATTTATTTATTTATTTATTTGTTTGTTTATTTGTTTATTTTTTTGAATGTTTGTTTGTTTGATTGCCTCACCGTATTCCCTGCGTGTCGTAAAAGGCGACTAAAAGTGGACGGGGCGGGGGGACTAGGAATCCCCCCCTTGTACCAACCTCCTGTGAGACGTCAAAGAAGAAGGGGAGTGGGGGGGAGAATAACTTCTCCCCAAACTGCTTTCCTTTTTTGATGTCGGCTACCCCCCAATTATAGGGGGAAACAGCCAAGGTATATATATATATAATATATATATATATATATATATATATATATATATATATATATATATATATATATATATTATTCATTAATTTTATTATTTAATGATGTGTGTGCGTTTGTGTGTGCGCGTTGTGTGTGTGATTACATATTTGTGATTACCTAGTTGTGCTTTCGGGAAAGAGCCCAAAGTTCGTATCTTCTCGTGTGTGTGTGCGCGTAATGTGTATTGTGTGTGTGTGTGTGTCGTGTGTGTGGCTAGAATATTTCCCCCGTGTTCCCCTGCGTGTTGTAAGAGTCGACTAAATTGGTTGGAGCGAGGGGACTGGGAATCCCCTCCACTGTATTTTCTCTTCCCCAAAGAGTCAAAGAGTATTTTGCCTTGACTCAGCCACTCCCCTTATAAGGGGAAAATGGCTCATGTATATAGAATATAGATTAATGGGATCAATTGAAGAATCTACCCCCCCAGAGTACCCAACTGCAGAATCTGCCCCGGGAAGTGCTGAAGGGATGTGTTAGGTTAGGTTGGGTTAGGTTAGGTTAGGTTAGGTTTGGTTAGGTTAGGTTAGGTTAGGTCTGTTTATCTACCTTGGAATATATGGATGGATGGATGAATTTCAATTACGAAATAAAGACCTAACCCAACCTAACCTAACCTAATCTAACCAAACCTAAACAGACAGACAGACAAACAGACAGACTGTACTGAAAAATCTTCCCCTAACTCAGGTCAACTGAAGAATCTCCTCCCTTGGTGGGTCTGGTGGGTGATTCTTCAGTTGACTCGATTACTGTACTGGGAGTCGTTATCTTTACTTGATCCGATTTTTCTTCACTGGGACAAGCCCCAACCCCCCACTGTGGTGTCCAACCACAGCAGTACTTGCCAGTAAACAGCTTAAACTCTCGGTCTTGGACGGGGACCGATCTTTCGACCTCATGAATGCGAAGCCAGCGCGTTACCACTGTACTATAATTATTTCCATGATTAAAAAAAAATACAAATTATTATCCTTTTGCATGTCATGTGCAAAATTCTTAGCTGTATTTATCACTTGTACTCATGTTCCTCAACTCTCATAACTCAATATATATATATATATATATATATATATATATATATATATATATATATATATATATATATATATATATATATATATATATATATATATATATATATATATATATATATATATATATATATATATATATATATATATATATATATATATATATATATATACATACATACATATACCGTGGCTGTTTCCCCTTTAAAAGTGGGGGTAGCCGACATAAAAAAAGAAACAGTTTGGGGAGCAGTTATACTCCCCTCTACTCTCCCTCTTCTTTGATGCCTCACAGGAGGTTGGTACAAGGGGGGGGGGATTCCTAGTCCCCCCGCCCCGTCCACTTTTAGTCGCCTTTTACGACACGCAGGGAATACGGTGAGGTTATTCTTTGATATTATGCCCGCCCCACAGGACACTTGATCAATGCAGCATTCTTGGCACATGCTTTCGCGGCCAACAGTATAGTCTAAGGTTAGCAAGGGCATGCACTCAGGGTAACAATTACATCTGCCAAAACAAGTCCTTCGCAAGAAGGCAACCGTCCAAGCCCTTGGTAGAAAAGGGAGTCCGTGACGTAAAACACTAAACTTAACAGTATAGACAGACTGTGATGAACACACTCTACTGAATGTCTGTGTTCATTTGACTAGCACTGCCCAGCCATACTCATGGCAAATTTTTACCATTTAATTCAAATCCTTGTTTTAATTATATCAAATAAATATATTATCACATGTCAAAACCTAAATTTTCTTCAAAGACAGAGGTAAATGACATTTTCTTGTTTGATATATATGCTTTAGATGTTGTTTTTACTAAAATAATTTTGCTAAAATAGATTTATGCATTTTTTTCTTTGTTATATATAGAAAAGTCAAACCCAAAGTAGAAACAATTAGAAAAAAAATTCTTTGCATTCGTAAAGGCGCTAGAAGATTTCTCTTAATATATAATATTTAATTTTGATTTCATTAATTAATAACACCGATAACTAATAAATAAGCAAATTGGAAAAAAAATTATATGAATTGTGAGGTTTTACGCTATTTCTTTTATATAATCTAAGCATATCTCTGAGTCTTATTATTGGTAAAAAAAATATACAACATAGTTTGTGAATTATTCTTCCAATATTTATTAACAATTCAAAATTGTTAATAGTGAATGACAGAAGCCAAAAATCAATTGGTAAGAAAGAACGATTGTCAATTGTTTTCCTTTAAAGGTGGCGCCACGCTTGGCGTATGGTGACGTCACAGAGATGTGCGCATGCGCAGGTCAGTTTGTGTGTTGGGCTGGTGCCGCTAAGATGGCGACCAGTAACAGCCTGGACGAGGTGTTGTGCAGTAATCCTGAGACAGCTGCAGTGGCTGTCACTCCTGTGGTGGCTCTTGATGAGAGTGCCATCCGAGGTCCTGCCAAAGCCTTCCTCAAGGATAGTAACAATGCCGGCATAGTGGCGACGGAGGTGCCCTTGGAAGTCAAAAGTACCAAAACTCTTCCTTCGTCTGCGACTCCTAAAGGCCTTCTTCTCAGAGTCCCGGCTAATAAGAGAGTTTGTGGTGGCGTGGGGGCACTCGAGACTTTATCTTCGACACCTCCTGTAGAAGGAGGTCCTCCTGCGGGAGTTCCTGCTGCAGGAATACCTACGGCGGGTGTATTAGGGGTCACGAGTGTGAATGCCTTACCCCTGGGGGTTCCCAGCGTTCGACCAGGTCATAACACTCTTATCATCAACAATAGTAGTGGCGTGGGTGTAAGCCCTTCGCCCATGACAGGGGGTCAGGGGGCTACAGTTAATGGTGGGGTGCCCTTGGGGGGGAGTGTGAAAGGACTAAGTAAAGTGCTGGGAAGTGCTACTGCTGCAGGTGCTGCTGCTGCTGCTGCGACTGGCGTAGGTGGTGGACAGGCCCCTACCGCCGTCATCATGTCCAAACCAGGCACCGTGACGGCTGTGCCTTCTACAGCCACGCCAGGAAATGTCACAGCTTTACCTCAGGGCATGCAAATCATCAATATGAGGCCTGGCACCATTAAAACCACACAGGGCACCACGACCCTGGGGCCTAGGATGATTTTGAGCCAAGCTCAGGTCATTCCTGGCGTCAGACAAGGGCAGCCTGGTGTAAGTGACCTTGTAAATATCATCTTTGTTTTATTTACGGTTTATTTTTTTTTATGCATTTCTAGGTGACCCATTGCTTTGTATAAATGTTTGTATATAATGGAGAAACTATTTTTATTTTTAGTATGTATTTGGCTATGGATTTTGTTTCCTTTTGAATATTTAACTGGTTTCCTATTTTTAAAGAAAATCAATACTTATGTAATTTTCTTTGTTTGGCTATAAAGGGAGATGACTATTGTTTAAATAGGTCACATCTTTGGGTTAGGTTAATGTTTTTCTCTTCAAGGATTATTGTTAAAGTTCCTCTTATACCTGTAGTTTGTTTTTTATATAGTATTTCTTTTAGGAAGATTTAATTTACAATAAGAATTTTGATTTTGTTATAGTGGAGAAGGTATTGCATAGGCGTCCAGGTGGTTAGAAAAATATGATTTTGCCATTTTTCTCTCGTTTCCTAGAAAAATTTGATTTTGCCATTTTTTTTCTCTTGTTTTCTAGAATAATTTAGATTTTGCCCTTTTTTTTTTTACTTTATCACCCTAGTGAGAAAAATAAAATTACAAAAGACTGAAAAAACATCAAAAGTAGAATAAAACAGTAATTCTTTTATCAAAATGTTTCTTCCTAACTGAGGGTGTGAAAGTAAACATATACCAATGGCTGTTTTTATTTTTTATTTTTTTTAATTATTTTTTTTTACAAATAGTAATTGTGAATATTAATTAATCCTTTTACATCACCTGAATTTTTTGTTTTCTTTCATTCAATTTATACTTGCCCAATCGCAGAAGATACTGATCCACTCGATCCCCACACGTCTAAAGATGTGGTTACTCAGCCTTTTGAGGGCGGGGTGACGGGGGTGGGTTGACCGGGGAGAGGATAGGGAGGAGGGCTTGCGGTTGTTGGCTGTATGCGAGTGAGGAAGAGACGTGAGGGGGGATGATGAGAGAGTGGAGGTGAGAGGGGTATATTGCGGAGTAATAGAATGTCAAGACTAAAATTGGATGGGTCTTAATTTGTACAGTAGGTATTCCAGGTCTAAGGTGCTCCTAGACAATTTCTTCCTCATTACTTCATTAAATTTGCCAAGATTACTCCCCCCTTTATATATATATTACTATGCTCTTAAGTTGTGACAAGATAGTCATAAATACATTTTTTTCGAGAGCTGTGGAACAAGTATATCTGCCCGTGTTATAGCCAGACTCATGAAGATCTGTTTCACCATAGACTCTGCATATCTCTTGGTGTACTCACTGAGTCCTCTGAGTTGATGGGCTTCCATAAAGAGCATTTGTATTGAGGGACTTGAGATAAGAGACCACATGAGTGCCACCAATGTTTCATATTTGCTAAGTTAACTAGTTGTTCCGGTTTTACGTCATGGATTCCCTTTTCAACCAAGGGCTAGGACTGTTGCCTTCTTGCGAAGGACTTGTTTTGGCAGATGTAATCGTTACCCTGAGTGTATGCCTTAGTAACCTCAGTCCGTGATGGGATGCAAACCCTTGACCTGCCGCCTGAGTCGCGGATGCTACCATTTTGCCCCTACATTTATGCAGTGCATAAATTATCACCACAAAAATTACATAATGATTCTTAAAATATATGAAATACTGTTTAAAATCAATTAAAAGTTTAAATGTTTACTTTAATTTCATAAAAAGAAAGCTTTTGAACTGTCAAAAAACTTGTGTTAGCGATGCTGTTTGTTTCCTGTAAAAATTTGCAGTTGGTCCTGGTCGTTTTTAATGAGTTTATTGGATGGAAGTCTTGGAACAATTTAACTACGTAAGTCAAGGTGTGTTTTGTGGGTGTCATTTCTAGCCAGGCATTACTCGTGTTGCCAGATGTATTGCAGTTGTGGCCAGAAATACATTGCATCAATTTCACGATATTTTACTGATACGTGTTCCCTGTTCAATATTTTCAACGTTATTATGCATTTTCGTTTGCTGCCGCTACTTTATGATTTTTCTTATTATTGGTGCTAGGTAAAGTTCAGTTTTGCTGTTATGAAATTTCTTGTGATAGACTTTTTAATTTCCTTGTGTTGTGTTCTTTTGCAGCAATAGGTTTTTGTATTTTGTTTAGGTCATTCTGTTGTTATAGTTGTAGGTTGTAATTTGAGTTATGTATTGAGGGCTCATGTATTCTAGACCGCTCGTGTTCTTGGTTGTGGAAAGCAGTAATTAACAGAGACATTTCGTTAATATATATATATATATATATATATATATATATATATATATATATATTTTTTTTTTCTTTTCCCTCCCAGTGGGCAGGGTTAATCCCAAGTTTTGCAGTGTTGATAAATACGCCCCCTTTTTGGGGAGAGACAGTTTCAGTATTTTCTTATATTTAAGTTGTTGAACTGAAGAGCTTATGTGTTTTAGCTGAATATATCTAAATCATATCTGGCATGATCTTTTGCACATTACTTGTCTAATATATTTCCTTGATGTACACGTGGTTTAGTCTACCTTCTGTTTGTGTTTTGATACTTCATGTTCGTACATGTTGCATTGCTTCTTTTCACACTTTTTTCAGGATCAGTTGTTGGATTGATCTCAATGACAGGCTGAAAAGACTATATGGGAGAGGGAACTTTTTTTTTTTTTTTTTAAATGCATTTTTCATATGTCTAGTATTGCCAGTAGTCTCCCAGGCAAAATGGTAGCGTCCGCGACTCTGAGGCGGCAGGACGAGGGTTCGCGCCCCGTCACGGACTGAGCTTAGTAAGGGCATACACTCAGGGTAACGGTTACATCTGCCAAAACAAGTCCTTCGTAAGAAGCAACCGTCCTAGCCCTTAGTAGAAAAGGGAGTTCGTGACGTAAAACCGAATCCATGTCTAGTATTGCCAGAGATGGAGTTTATAACCTTTAATAGATATATATGTTTATCATGCACACAGTTGTTATGAAATGTGTGGATCCTTATTATGAGAAATTTTCATGTGATTATTCATTTTAAAGCCTCGTATTTTTCTGATAGCATATCCATATTGTGTGTGTCTCACTCTCAGTCTGTACTAGCCTGCTGGCTAGTACAGTGGTAACGCACTTTCTTCGCATTCATGAGGTCGAGAGATCAGTTCCCGTCCAAGACCGAGTGTTTAAGCTGTTTCCTGGCAGGTTACTGCTGTGGTTGGGCACCACAGTGGGGGGTTGGGGCTTGCCCCGCCTGACGAATACCCATTGGATAATGGAAATTGTGTGTGTCTCACTCTCAGTCTGGTTTCGGATTCTTGTATTGGTTCGGTTTTCCTATAAAGGAGTTTTTTTTTCTGTAGGTTTAAAAAATTGAAAATTGCATACGATTCTTTTCTTGCCACATCGTGACTTGGAGTGATTTAAGCTATTCTGTAAAGTTTCCATAAGTTTTTACGGTACATGTCATTTTCAAGTTATGACTTCTGTTCATAAAAGAAAAAAAGAAAATATGAAATAGCATTAAGATTTTAGTTTTGTGTTCCAGAGTATGTATAGTATAGCTTACCGTATATCTCAGTATAATACATGACTGTGTGTCTTAGTTACTATATGGTCTTCATTTCACGACTCGTTTCTCAAAACATCGCCGTTGAAAGTTGATGCATAGTACTGTATTGTCAATTACAGAATTGATGGTGTACCACTGTAGACTTTATGGTGCCTGTAGCTTTCCATACAGATTGTTGATTTAGATTCTCCACCCACGGATGGGTGGAACGGGTCATGGAAGACCCATAGGGCGGTCACCAGCTGGCACAGGCCCCAACCCCACACTGTGGTGCCCAACCACAGCAGTAACTCCCCAGTAAACAGCTTAAACTCTCTTGCCCGGACGAGGCGCAATCCGTCGACCTCGCGAATGTGAGGCCAGCGCATTACCACTGTACTAGCCAGGAGACAGATTGGGGAATAGCATCAAAAGGGTTCTTATGATTTTCTTCATTATTTTTATCAAGTTCTATTGGTGTAGTTTGTCTTGTATCTTGTTCTTTACTTGCATTTTACACTTCTTAGAAACGTTTTCCATTGCTTTTTATCTCAATATATTTTTCATTGCATTTAATTAGTGTAATAAAAATTGTGAAATAAAAATTCCTTTATTTTTAGAAAATATACAGTGTGTATTCATAAAATACAATAAAATGACAGCAAAGGGTTAAACCTTGAGTTTGGCAAAAAGCATTCATAAAATGACTGTATTGGTCCTGGATGAATGTTGTATATCAGGCTGTTTTGTTACTTTTATTTGAATTTGCATTAGATCTTTCTGTCCTAGTGACGACTGCACCTTTTTTTCATTCTTTTGGAGGACTCCCTCCTTTTCTTTCTCAGTGAATCAGTGTTTGGCTCTTATCCAAGATAACTTGCATTTGATTTTGTGATGGGTCATGGAGCTTTTTGGCAGAGTTCAAGCGATAAGAAGGTGAAGGTAATTGTGAGTGGTCAATAGGTGCCATTAGATATTTAGGACCCGTGTTGAAATGAAATTTACATATGCTTGGTTTGATAAGGGCATAAAAAGTTTTTACTATCGTGAAAAAAAAATATAACTGATAAATGACCTTTAGCGTACAGTATTTGTCTCATTTATATTATAAAAACTTTTATTGTCATTCCGCTGTAATAGCTTGTATATATCAGAAGATCATTTTGTACTCATTTTAATAGTCTTTGTACAAATATTTTAGAATTCTTATTGAATAACTTCTTACGGCATTCAGCGAGTACAAAATTTGACGCTTAACAACACTCTTTAGAACAATGAAGATTTCATTTAGAGGATGAAGGTTCCAGATCTAAATTTTTTGACACAAGACATGCTACTTCAGTATAATGAGAATTGAATATACCACATTACTGTTTATTGCATTTTTCTTTTTTTAAGCGCTAAATGCATCATGTAGATATTACATATTATTGTAAATTTGTTAACAGTTTTGTGTATAGTACTCAAGAGTCATTTAATATATAATCTTCAGTGTTCAGCATACATTTATATTCAGTACTTCAGTGCTCAGCTTTCACTCTTATACAGCACTAGATAGAAAATTATGTTGTATTCTTGAAAAACTGTAAACTTAATACATTTATGGTAACTTGGGGCTTGTGATGAAAGGTCCAAATGTATCTCTCTCTATGGTGCATGCAGACAGAAACAACATTTCTCAGAGGTGGGAGTTGTTCTACATTTTTATATCCACTCAAAACCAGTGGAGTGCATTGGCTATGTACCTCTACAATTATCCACTAAAACATATCGTAGTCAAAGATTATATGACCCGCAAGAGGGGAACAATAGAGCACCTTTAGGGGGGCGCGAATTTACTCGCTAGGAAATTAGCTATGCGAAGTCTCATCTGTTACTGTTATTTGCCCGGTTGGGTGATTTCAAATGGAAAGGTATTTTTTTTTGTACTTTATATACTTTAATGGATTATATTTTACAATTGCTGTCAAAACTGAATTGAGATTGGATCACTACTCTTGAATTGTATTCAGTATATTTCTTATTAGAGCACAGGAGGTCCCCGTTTTATTTCGGGGTTCCGTTTCTAACAGATGACTTAAAGCAAATTTCGACGTAAGTCAGAAAACGCCTTAAATTCGAACGTAGGTCCCCCACCAATGCTAAATATGAATGCTCTAATATATAGAAAAATATACTAAGTCCTTACTTTAATACATAAAGATAAAGTACACTGTAAGCATTTCTTACCTTTACTACTGTGGTTGGTTTGCATCTTGATGGCTGGTATGTCAAAAAAATTATATATTAATAATTTAATAATTATTTATGGGGCTCTGATGTAACTGCAGAACGACTTAAAATGGGAACCCCTTGAATAGTTGTAATTTTTACCCGATTCAGACCCAGTCCTTATTTGAGATTCACATAGTCCCTTCATTATATTGTATGTTTTTGTGCCCACCATGGCCGGCTTGGTATGAGACCCTTCACGGTCTGAAGTTAGAAGGGGCATTCACTCAGGTTAAAGGTTGCACTTGCCAAAACCAATGTGGTATTTATCAGTGATGCCTGCGGTATGCCACTGTCGTATTTTGTAGTCGTACTCCACTGTCATGTTAGAGTTTTACTTTTGCTGCCACCACTGTCGTGTAGATATTATTATACAGTATATTTTTCTACACTCCAGGCCAGGGATAAATCGTGCAAGGCGATAATAGATATGTGAAGATACTTAGCACTTAATTTATTAAGAATCTACAGAGTTCCTCTAGGCCTTAATGCCTCCATCCCCTTTTATGTAATGTTATCTGTATGGACGCCAAAAATAATCCTCCTGAAGCTTTTTATCACCTCGGGTCATTCAAACACATACAAGTGCTATGCCTCCACCAATGGGCTTTCAGAGAAGGGGGTAAAACCCTGCCAAATTTTGGGCTTGGTTTCTGTAACAGAGAAAGCTACGTTAGAACTTCTTGTCTGCACATGGAGGCACCCATGGCGTGAGCTATGCATCACCAAAGTCCTTTGCAAGAAGGGAATTTTCTAGCCCTTAACAGAAAAGGGAGTCCGTGACAAAAAATTGGATTATATTTGATGTATTCTTGTATATCATATTCTTATCTGTTCCTGCTTAGAATACTGCTCACACACCTGGGGCGGTTCCTATGCTTATCTCCTTGATAGGGTTGAATCTAAGACAGTCGGACTCATTACTGATCCTTCTCTTACTTCTAATCTGAATTTTCTCTCTCTTCGCCGTAAGGCATCATTCCTTTCTCTTTTCTATCACTACTACTTCCATTGCTGCTCTGATGAGTTGGCGAGTTGCATCCCTCCCCCACTGCCGAGGCCATTTAATACTCGCCAAGCGGCCTCATCTCACAGGTACTGTGTGGAGATTTGTAGCTCACGGATTGGTTGGTACAGCGACTGCTTCTTCCCATCTACCTCCAGACTCTGGAACTCTCTTCCTCCTTCTGTCTTTCCTAATTCTTATGACCTCTCTTCCTTCGAAAAGCGGATCTGTCATCGTCTCAGGGCCTAATCCTCCATATCTCCAGGTCCTCTGTACTTTTGAATATATTTTCCTGTCTCGTTTTCCTTTGTGTATTATTACCTCATCTCTGCCTTGCCCTTAACCTTTTTCTTTTCCTTCATCTTGGTGTTTTCTCATGCTTGGGCCTTTTTTGATGAGGGCAGTTTTTGGCTGTCCCGGTGTCACGCTCATAAAAAAATAGTTACTAATAGGGACAGAGAATACTGTATGTTCTGGCAATTATTCAATCCTCGAAATTTTGTTTATAGCAGCACTGATAAAGCATGTGATTTTAGGGAGGGTGTGATGAACGCTGGTTTTGTTTGGTTGCATTGTGTTACAGTTGTGATAACCCCCTCCACGTTTCTTTAGGTTTGTTTAATATCACTTGTTTATTATTGCAAACTTTCATTCTGATATGAATTTTGAGGATTCCAAAGAAGCTGCATTGTTTTGACTATGTTATTCTCATTTCAAAATGTAGATATGATAAGAAAATCCAGTGTAAAAACATGCTAACTTTTTCTTATTTTCTTTTTCATATTTTTTCAGTGATTCTTCCCCTGTATTATTAATATGAATAGGCATCATGTTATGTCTTTGAGTTAGGGATGTGATATTGATTGTAAAAGACAAAATATTGTTTTAAGTTGTAGCTCTTTATGCATTAGACCAAATTTAATACTCTGTAAAAGATACTTCTTTAATTTTTATATTAGTTTGATATAACTGACTGAAGCTTTGAAATAGCTGTACTGATATATTTTTTCCCCTCCTCTGCAGCAATTAACGCTGGGCACACTGCAAGGCCTTCCTCCAGGAGCACAAGGGCATTTACTGGTAAAAACCGAAAATGGTCAACTCCAGTTACTTCGCGTTAATACGGCGGCTGCTCCGCCGGGCCAGATTGCCACGACGGTCACCACGACGTCTTTGCAACAGGCCCCGAATGCAACCTACAGATTCCAGCAGCCTCAAGTTAGTATGGTACAGGTATCATTACTTTCGGTGTTTTTTCTTTTTTGTTCATTTACTTAAATTTAGAGTGCATGAGTGTGGTGTTTAGGGTTCAGACATAACTTAAAAGAATGGAAATGTGCAGTCATTAGTCATAATAAATGGATGGCATGACACAGTTTTCCTGAGGTGCAGAATTCAAAAAATATGTTTCAGAGTCTCTCTAGTTGGTATTTAGTACATGAACATATTCCTTGAATCCTATACGTTGCCTGGTGTACACATAACTTACTCTCCGTTGGTATTGTGGATATTTGCTGTTTAATCATAAAGTAATCCGTGCTTGAAGCTAAATATCATTAAAAACTGTTTGTATCTGGCACTGTAGGAACTGTAATGTCTTTTAAGCTGCTGCAATATACATACCTGAGGTGGACTTAAAGTTGTCTAATTCCATGGTCATAGAGAACTTTCAAGTAATAATACTGAGTTAGAATATTCTAACTCAATATTATTACTCCGGCTGAGGGAGGGCCTATAATACTTACTCCGTGTTCTCTTGGGTGTCATAAGAGTCAACTAAATGGGGCGTAGTGAGGGGACTGGGAATCCCCTCCTCTGTATTTTCTCTTCCCAAAGAGTCGGCGTATTTTGCAATGACTCAACCACTCCCCTTATAAGGGGAAAATGGCTCATATATATATATATATATATATATATATATATATATATATATATATATATATATATATATATATATATATATATATATATTATTTTTTTTATTGTAATAATACTTTAACAAACAGCAGAAGGGCAATTTTGTGACCCGCTTTTTCTTTGCAAGTAAGGAATGTGAAAAATATCTCTCTGGGGTCTTTTTCTAGGGCGTTTCCAACAAATTAGTTTAATTACCATTGAAGCGAATATGCTTGTAATGTATAGGTATTTTAGTAGAGTTACTGCACCTCTTTTAGGTCCTTGGTGGGACCGCATGGTTAGAGCACTACTCCTGAAGTAACGAACCTATATTTTAACCCACAGAGGGTATTAGGAAGGGCATTCAATCTTACTTCCCCAGCTCCTTATCTGTGTTCATAGTGACACAAAATATTAAATGACTTTCTTATATGGTTTGTTGATGTATGTACAGTTCATTTTGACATCAAAGTTCTCTTTGGGACACTCTATATGTATATGTATATGTATATGTATTGTGTCACTTTAAAGGCTAGTTTACAGTGATACATAAGGAGAAAATGTTTCCTAACTATTTCCTTTCATTTTGTATGTGTAAATATTTTGTAAAATTCGATCTTCATGATAACAGCAATTTTCCTCTTTCTTGTCAGCATTTGAAGTCTCAAAAAAGCAAAAACACTAAATAGAAAAAAGTTTACATACCTTTTATCCGTGTATAGTCCGTTGCTTTTTTATCCATTATGATAATAGTCTGCCTATTACAAAACATCATGTTTGGAATCATTCGGGTATTCATGTCTCATTTTTGTAATTCTAATTATCATCCAAATGCTTTTTAAGAGTATGTATATATAAAACATCACGTTTTTTTGATAGATATATTGACTTGGACCTTATATCATTCATACATTGCATTTCTGCTATAGTTTTTCAAATTTTTTCCTTTTGAAATTTTAGTGGTTATTTTAAAATGTTAATTAACCTACAGAGTTTCTTATTACTAGATATAGTTCACTGGAAATATGTTTGTGTACTTTGCCATGTTGTGCCATCATTTATTGGTTTTCTTTAAACTTGCTTATGATATTTCAGTATATAGCCTCCTGCACCCTAATATCAGTATAAGAAATGACTCCCTGACAATCCTGATGATCTGATAAATAGGCTTTTTTTTTTTGTTCTTTTTGCATTTGGAGTAACGTATTCATATGTATTTTAAAAAAAAAGTAATGTATATGTTTACGCCTACGCAGGATTATTGGGTGTCGTTTTAACTGTTTTACGACCATGCTAGCCTCACCCAGTGGCCCATAATTATTTTTTTTTCTATAATAAGTGGTGTGTTCTGTGCTTGATAGTCTGTCTCTTGTGTTGCATTCATCCAGGGCGGCACGGTCGCGGTGAGGTCAGTTATGGTGTCGTCGGCGTCCGCACCCCGTCCCAACACCATCATTCTCCAGTCTCAAGCCAGTGTATGTCCCCCCCAAAATAATCTTCCTTTTTATTTCCAGTACCTCGTATGCATGCGCTTATAGTTTTCCTATTCTGCATCTTGGTTTTTTTCTTTTCCTTTTTGTATTGGTAATAATGCGGTTTTTTGCTCGGCTAGTAAAAAGCTCACTTCGTCAGCCGCTCCCTTTTTTTCTTAACTAAAAATCTGTACTTACGAAGTGGGCTTATTATCTGACAGTACAAGCACTCCAATCACATAATGGTAATGAAGTTTTTATGCATTGTTTGCATGTCTTTGGCTTTTTTTTTTTTTGCATTATATGTTGATATTTTAAGTGTGTTAGCTTTAGTAATTTGTTATTTGCTGTATACTGCATGCAAGAGACTTCAAATTTTATGTCACATGAATGAAGTATGTGAATAGTGTAGCGTTGTGTATTTTGTCATGGGAGGAATGATTTTAATATCCATTCTGTATGTAATAATTTTTTATATGTATTGTATGTCGTTTGTACTGTATTAAATGAATAAGTAGTCCCTTTACCTTTTTGAGTAGTGAGGTGATATGTCCCTGAATTATATGAGATCAGAAATGAATTAGTATATATATATATATATATATATATATATATATATATATATATATATATATATATATATATATATATATATATATATATATATATATATATATATATATATATATATATATATATATATATATATTGTGACCCCAACCCATGAACTTAATCCGTTCCCAAACACTGTTCGTGGGTTGGATTTATTTTTCCCATTCAAAAGCATGTAAATTCAATTAATCCATTCCCGGTCACAATAAAAATTCATTTAAAAAAAATTTTTAGTCCCTAAAAACATGAGATATAATACAGGTTATATGTATTTTATCTGTAAAAGAAAAATTACATTAATAATAGAAAGGAATTCTACTCTACAAAAGGAAAGCATGTACATATTCAGGTATACATTGTACACTAGTTGATACCCAGTATAAAATAGCAAAGTCCAACACTTAGAAAAACTTGTCACATTCTCCCACTAATAACAAATACAGTAGGAAAGTGTACATATTGTAGGTAAAAAATAATAATGAGGTAAGAAACAGTACTGTATTTACCTTTATTGATGATTGTTGTTGGCAAACGTGGATGGTGGTGGAAGAGGAGGGGGGTGACTAATTTTGGAAGGAGAGTCCCCCAATATCACTAACACTTTCAACTTAGGAGACATAATAATGGCTATATGAAAGGTAAAATAATGAAAAAATAAAACAAGAACTGCAAACAGATCTCGAACGAACCACACAGCGTGGGCACCAATGCAGAACTGAGAGCGGGCGAGTGGGACACGTGATTGCTTGGCCAACACATGTATGTTCGTGGGTTGGGGTCAAATTTTTTTTCAACATTTTGTTCGTGGGTTGGGGTCACCACTGTATATATATATATATATATATATATATATATATATATATATATATATATATATATATATATATATATATATATATATTATATATATATATATATATATATACACACACACACACAGTGGTGACCCCAACCCACGAACAGGCATGTGTTGCCCAAGCCACCTCGTGTCTCTTTCATCCGCTCTCAGTTCTGCATTGGTGCCCGCACTGTGTGGTTCGTTCGTGATCTCATTGTAGTTCTTGTTTTATTTTCCATTGTTTTTCCTTTCATATATCCTTTATTATGGGATCAACCACCCATTGTAATACTGCAACTGAAGGGTCTTGTGAACTTAAATAAGACTGTCCAGGAGATGTTAAATCTTTCTTCATTTATGGTTCTTTCTATGCCTACATCAACACTGAATATTCTTTGATATTCGTTACACATGTATTATTATCCCTTCACATCTGACAAGTTACAATACACTCCCCATCTGTTTTCTTCGTGCCCTGGCCCGATGAGGGTTTTATTTTTTAATAATCCTGTTTTAGACATAGGATAGTACTGTATATCCCTAAATGCTTCATTGTTAAATGAGTGTTATCATTGAATCTTAAGGATGTGATGCCATTTATAGCTTGAATTCTTATTATTTTACTTCAAGAGAAAGCTCATATTCAAACAGAAATTTTCAGATATCGTAAGCAATCTTTTTGTATTTTAGGTTATTAGAAGTATTTATATTCAAAGTAGATATGTCGTTGTCAGAAAAGTTTGCATATTGTATATATTGAATATTTGCAACCTATTAGTGTGATCTGGGCCACAAAAGATATATTCCTTCTTAAGTCGGGCCAAACATTCACTTCAAAATATCAGATTTCTTATAGAATATTTTTAGCTACAGTAGATATATACTGGTGATATTTAAATTAATAAATTATAATTAAATCTTGCCTTTGGACCACATTTGTTTTAATTCTTGCTCTGATTAATGCTGTAGATCAACCTGTTGCTAAAAAGTGTGACTGCTAGAATCTATTCCTTCAAACTACACACCTATTGCCCTAACCTCTGCTATGGCTAAAGTATTCGAAACTGCTCAATTCTCACTTCTTGGAACGTCTTGAATCTAACTCGCTTATCTCTGATCACCAGTAAGGCCTCCGCAAGGCTAGTTCTGCTGGTGACCTCCTGTCCTATCTTACTCATGTAAGGTCATCTGCTCTGAGGAACTCTGGGGAATCCTTGTTGTTGCTCTTTATATCTCTAAGGCCTTTGAAAAAGTCTGGCTCAAGGCTCTGTTGGCTACACTCCCTGCTTATGGCTTTACCCCTTCTCTCTGTTCTTCTGATTTCCAGTTTTCTATCTGTGGTTGTGACGGCGTAACATATTGCTCATTCCCTGTTACCACTGGTGTTCCTCAGGGCTCTTTTCTTTCACCTACTATTATTCCTTCTCTTCCTAAGTGTTTCTGGTTCAGCCTTGAATCACATTTTCCAAACCATTTCAAATTTATCCATAAATCCCATTTTCATACGGTCAGGTTTAGCCTTAAATCACAATTTCTATGCGGTTTCAGGTTTATCCTTCAGTCAAATTTTCCTTACTGTTTCTTTGCAGTTACATAAATCACAAGCAGTAGTAATGGAATATTTATAAATTTTGGTTAAGAACTGAAATAATATGTGGAAATTGCAACCTATGGTGTTTAGTGTCAGAATATTGTATTAAACTATACTTTTATGTAAGGATAACATGTTTTTTTATTTGGTTTACATCAGACTTTTGGTAACTATTTTCACCGTTTGTATGTCTGTGTTATATAGCTTATGTTATCTGTCATTGGGTAAAGACATACTGATCCTGTATACAGACAGCCCATAAATTTTGTAGGTAAATGGCCTTATAAACCCTACTTGTGTCAAAGCATACTAGTGTATCACAGACGAAACGATAACAAAGTTATGATAAAGAATAACATATCAACTATAGGAAAAAAGTGGAAAAAAGCAATAAAATCAAACCCAAAAAAATGCTGGAAGCCCTAAATTATCAGTTGATATAACTTAAAAAAAGAAGCACTAAAGAAATGCTGTGCGTTTCTTACGAGAATGGGGTCTTTTACAAATGGAGGGATTAATTTTTGTAGGATCTACTTCGTTGAGGTTTGTCTGTTTTTATCCCAAGCCCCACTTAGAAAAGATGCAGTTACCCATTAGTGATATCTGTAAGTGTAAATTTGAATAGCAGTGTCTTGTGTGAGAGTCTCTATTTTCAAGTTAATTTCCAATAAGCTGCTGCATATATTAAAGGTTGCAATTTCGAAACTAGAAAGTTGTTAGTAGTGAAACATGATTGTGATTAGCCTTTGTATCAATAATATAAAATTATTTATGTGGTTTTTAAATTCTAAACGTCTGTGTAATATATGTAAACATCAAAGGGAACAAAAGCTTGTTCACTCACATTTCAGGAATATGGAATGTAAGATATACAGTAGAACATTTGCGTTGGACTGACTCATTCATCATACGTTTCTCTATAGTAATGACGAGAATTTATCATTTTAATGCCATTTGTATTTAATTTTTATCGTCTCCTCATTGAATCTCTTCTACGTATACCATTGCATGAAATGCATTCTGACTAGGCTCTTTATAATCATGAAACTGTATGCCATATTATTATTCCTTTCTAAAATATGGCTCTTTTTGATGGGATACCTTCTAAAAGTTCTATATTTAATACAACGGGATTTCGTCTTTGCAATTTGCAGTATTATGTAGAAGTGATTGTATGAAGTATTTTGGTTATTCTTAAAACTAACTTTAAATTGTGTACATGCAGTATTACTTAGTATGTAACGCTAACACCGACTGTCGAATTTGTAGTGTACGCTTATATTTTGACCCAAGGTTTTGGAGGTATTATGCATTGTACCAATGGTGACAAGTTTGGTTAACATTTTTGGTCATGGATATGAGAGTTGAAAATGCAGTGTAGTATAGCTATTCATGGGTCCTTTTTTTAAACTTGTATCAAAAGTTTAAAAAATTTCAGATAAGTTTTTCTGAAGACTATGAAAATTATATTGCAAACTATATATCCAGCATTGTTGACACTCATTTTAAACTTGTACTATTATGTACTGTATTACTGCAGTATGTTCTTGTGTAGTAAATACTTGCTTTTGAAAGTGTATTGATACAAATTTGTATATGAAGTATGTTGAATAGTATTTCTAGACAGTAGTTATTAGTTATAACCTTATGAGAAATAGGGAACGATGATTCACCAATATATTTTGAGCATTGCCTATGAATATCACCAGAATTGTGTGATTGAGGTAAAATATTTGTGTATACACAAACAAAACTGATATACTCTACCCTACTTGTAAGTTTCTTTGTCTCTGAGATCTAATTTTTTAATTTTTTTAATGGCCTTTTTTTCACCGCAGAATGAGATGAATGCAAGAGGCAGTTTTCAACCTCATCGTTTTCCTAGTATTCAGGTATACACAGAATTTACAAGCTAAAGGGTGTATGTTTTGGTGAACAGCTTTAGGCTGTAGATTATACATTAATTTTTTCTATAATATTTGCTTTTGTTCTCGCTCCTTGATTGCTTCAAGTTGTCCTTTCGATTCTCTGTGGGGGGAAGAGTATGCGATTCGTCCTTGTTCATTAGCTGTATCATGTATCACGCTCTTAAGCTTTGATTGCACCATTGCAGATATTCATAACTTATTTGTGTGATTTTGTGATTTGCACATGTAATTTTCACCATTTGTGTACATCTCGTGTAAACAACATATTTTAGAGGATATTATTTTTTTTTTTTTCGTCAGCCAGTGTGGTCAGTCTCTGCTTCTACCTATCTAACTTTATTAAAATACTGTTTACAGATTCCGAAATGTACAGGTGCAAATAATATGCGTTTGAACTTTAGTTTTATCGACATGCTATGAGTTTGGAATTTTCTTTGTTGTCTGTTTGTGGTCCTGAAGATTTGTTTTTTATAGTATAGCTTACTGAAGCCATCAGGGTAGCCACAAATCAATACGAATTGGGGAGCAACAGGGACTCTTAATTACCATGCACATATCCCATCTTATTATTTTGTGGCAAGGAAATTCTTTGAATTTTAATATTTGGTATCCAAAGAACTGTGGAAGATACTTTATAAGAACTGTTTGTACTACTTATGTAATATAAGTAGGAGACGTAGTCACTTTTGTATTTTCTGCTATGTTTCTAGTTACCCACAGTATTATGAAGTAGTAAATGATAAAGTTATACTTGTTTTATGGAACAGAAGTTATATTTATCTATGTGGCACCTTTTCTGTGTATGGGCATATAATGAGAAAATGATACATTATTGTGTACAAGTTACTCTTAATAATGACAAGTTTATGGATTTGTTTCTTATTAGCAATAACCTTTAAACATTGTTTTTAGAAAAAATTAGACTAAGTCAGGAGATTTTTGTAGTCATGTTTGCATCAGTCGTAAATAATCATTGAACTGCAAGCGTATGACTGAGAGTTTTTGATATTTTCGAGAGAAATGCTTTTGCATAGTTGTAAAACTTAAATATTTGTCTGAGTACTTAATTTAAATGTTAATATTTTTTATAGTGCCAGACATTATGAAAATTGTTATATTCATTATGTAAATTAGAAAAGTACCATGCAAAAAATTAAAATATCAGTGTTATTTATCATTGTGTATGTTCATGCTGCCAGGATGCAGACATTCCCCAACTTACAAGCGAGTTGGGTTCCAGAAGTCCGGTAGTAAGGTGTGTTTAGGTAACACACAGTACTAAACAGTATATACATATGCAATACTGTGCAGTACTTAGGCTAAAGACACTTAACTACTACATAAAACATAAAGTATGTAGCAGTAATGAATGTTAATACAGTGATAATAATGTAATAATGCAGCACAATACAGTAATACATACAATAATACATTGGTAGATAATGGGTAGATTTTTTTCTTACCTGTGAATGTTCGTAACTCGGTTGATCGTGAGTAGCGTAGCTAATATATATATATATATATATATATATATATATATATATATATATATTATTATATATATATATATATTTATATATATATATATATATATATATATATATATATATATATATATATATATATATATATATATACATATATATACAGTGTTACCCCGGTTATTCGCGTTTCTTGGTTCGCGTTCTCACTGTATCGCGTTTATTTATTTATTTATTTATTTATTTTTTTAAATAAATAAATAAATTATTTTATATCATGGGTATATGCAAAAATATTAAAATATAAAAAAAAAAAATTCTCAGTATTTTCATTTTTTTTTATTGAAAAAAATATATTTCATTATCTAATTGATAAAAAATATTATTTCCCAGCCTACGAATAATAAAACCGTAAACAATAGTAAAAAAACATAAATGTAGATAGATAGATAGATAGATAGATATGTTTATTGACCACCTCTTTTGAAAAGCACAGTATAATCTTTACAAAAGGAATATTTGGTCCAAATTACAATGAATAAATACAATAGATTTTGTACAATCATCAAATAAGTAGATGAATTTTAAATTAATATACATTGTACTAATAACTGAATGATATACGTACATACAGTATAACTCACAGTATTGCATCATACGAAATAGTGTTCGATAGCGTACGATGTATTGGGGTCGCAGCTACGTGAGCTAGCATATATATTTATATTTCCAGTAGTTTCATGATTTTATTGATAAAAAAAACGTATTTATTAGCCTAAGAATAATAAAACAGTAAAAAGTAGTAAAAAACATAAATACTAACAGTATGGCAACATGTAACATACGATACCGCTATAAGCGTTTTGGACAAAGACTCGTTCAGTCTAACTCATGTGTGCGCCGTTCACGTTGTGCTTATTAAACGTTTTGCTTGTTTTCGATAGCGTACAATGTATTGGGGTCGAAGCTACGTGAGCTAGCATATATATTTATTTTCCTGTAGTTTCATGATTTTATTGATAAAAAAAAACGTATTTCTTAGCCTAAGATAATATAACAGTAAAAAACATAAATACTAACAGTTTTGTAACATGTAAAATACGATACCGCTATCAGCGTTTCGGACAAAGGCTTCCACCATCTTCCATTGTCTCGCCTCACTCGTGTGCACCATTCACGTTGTGCTTATTATTATTAATATGTTTTGCTTGTGATTCTTTTACTCGCATATTTTAACCTTTGCAATGCCTCCCAAGCATCCTTCATCTTCGAAGGCTTCTTGTAGTGAGCCTAAGCGGCAAAGGAAAATGTTAACCATTGTAGATAAAGTGAAACTTAGATATGTTGAAAGAAGGAAAAATGTTTGTGGATGTCAACCGCTATTTTACGTAAACGTAAAAATTATTGTAAAATATGGAACCTATGTATGTCAAGTCATCATCACCTCATTCACGGTAAGTTTTCCTATCACTTTCACAAAAAAATTACGTTGCTTGCTGTTATTTATAATGTAAAGGGTGTTTTTTTAACAGTACAGGTAGGGTTTATACAGTGTAAACGTAAAAATACATTAAAATATCTATATACATATAGGCTGATCCTACTCCGCGGATTTCCTGGTTCGCGCCGGGTCCCGGAACCGAACTACCATGATAAGGGAGGTAACACTATATATATATATATATATATATATATATATATATATATATATATATATATATATATATATATATATATATATATATATATATACACCCGGGAGTACCCGTTTTAAGTCGTTTTGAGATTACATCAGAGGCCAAAAAATAATTAATGAATTTTTCAACATACCAGTCATCCAGATGCAAACAAACCACAGTAGTAAAGATAAGCAGTACTGTAAATAGTGTGATTTAACTATTTTATGTATTAGATTAAGAACTTAGATTATTTTTCCATGTTTTAGAGCAGAGGTGGCCAAACAGTCGATTGCGGCCACTTGTTTGGTCGATCGCCGTTCTCCCACAGTAAGACTTTTATAGTTAGGCTAAGGTAAAAATTTTGGTGAAATCTAGTTTGAACTTATTTTTTTTCGTAATTTAGTTTGAACTGATTAAGTGAGACAATTGCACTCATGTTTTATAGTACTATGCTATTTGAAATTTGTTTCCCCAGTTGACGTAATATGTGAGTATGTAGTATGGTAGATCGTAAAAGAGTTTCAGTCTTTAGAGTAGATCTCGGAATCCAAAAGTCTAGCCACCCCTGTTTTAGAGTATTTATTTTTACCATTGGTGGGACCTAGGTTCAAATTATAGGTGTCTTCCAACGTAAGTCTAAATTCGACTTAAGTCAACTGTCAGGAATGGAACCCTGACGTAAAGTAGGGACCCCCTGTATATATATCGTACAGGTATGAAGAGATTTGAAGAAGTCGTATGATTTGCATAATTAGTAAGAGGTTTTTTATAGTAAATATTAGGTATAAGGAATTGTGACTCAAAATTAGCAAATATTTTACTGCTGCATAGCAAAGTTCCCTGGGGAACTTACATAGCTGGCTGCAGAAGCACATTGCAAGTGTCAACCTCTAAAATGTTTATTCTTCTACAGGAGTCTGCTGTAATGGTTTACAAATACTGTGTTAAAAATAATTAACTATAAATATTGCAACTGTATATAGTGAAATATTTGGTGATGCAAAGGTAAATTCTAACGACGTATTAAATGTTTTAAGAAGAAAGAGAAATTTCTGGTAATATGAAGGTGAATTCTAAAAGATAGCCTAGTGTTATATTGAAAGTGGTTAGCTTATCTGAAAAACTGGAAAAGATTGTGTAATTCATGTATTAATTAGAGAGAGAATATCAGAAACAACTTTTGGCATCCTGGTTGACTTCGTTCATCGTAAAACATGATTGGCGTATAAAGTTACGCAAGCTGCTATTTTGGAAGATGTGCATGTTGATTCCTATGGATATGCTTGTTGATGCAATCACGTTGTAGAGGAAAACTAAAAGAAGAATCATTTTAAATAGTTTCATGTGCCTTAAGAATTATTATACTCGAGCGGACAGTATTAGCCAGAATTAATATTCTTTTCAATAAAGTATTGTACTTTGGAATTCATGTTTCGATCCTTTATGATTTTTGTATTAACATTCCTTTAATCGCTAATTACCTGACTTTTGGCTTATTCTTTGTCTCTTTACATATTAATTCAATATCTCAAACGTTTATCTCCAGACAACAGTGAATTTGTGCTTTGATAGGTATATAGCTAAGCTACAAGTAGCTATATGCTTGCCTAGAAAGTATTATTCCAATGGCTACTACTGTACATAAAATTAACGAACACAAGCTGTTAAACATGTATTTTCCAGGTGAAAAATAAGAGTTGCGGCCAAAGGGTTTGCTTCGTAAACTAAAAAACTGTGAAATTAACCCCATTCTTGTTGAAGGCTTTTCCTTCAGTAAAATCTTAGTCATAAACCACATGAGAGTATTGCCTTCTTTTTTTTTTAGGTATTAATAAGTACCATAGACAGATGTTGCAGAATCGGTACCAAACTGGACTTACCATACTGTGTTATTACCTTTTTGGTAGGGATATTAACAAAGGTTGAGGTAAAAACGAAATGTGAATGCCGAGGGAAGAACACTGGGTTTAGGCTATTCTAATGTATATTCATCACGATGCTCCTATTCCTGTAAATACTGTTATGTACGGCATGTAAATTTTATTAAGCTTTTTCTCTGTTGCTCAGATTTGAGTAAACAGATATGTGGTGGAAAGCTTAAGTAATCATTAATGGCATTGCCCATTTCCTTATATGATTTTTTGTCAATATTTTGACCTTTTGATAGCTCCTGTTATATTTTTGTCTTCCTTTTTTTTAATGGGTTTAATCTTTGTTGACTAAATTGGAAGTGGATATTTTCCATATGCCTTTCTAGTTATACTTCATTTCATTCATCCTAATATTCTTGATGGTTGCTTTCGGGTGATTATGTGAAAGTAGTTGTCAGATTTATAGAGGGAATATATCAAATGGTATACATTAAGCTGAACCTTATGAAGATAATTTTTTACTTGTAATTGCTCTACATATGTATTTTAAGTATAATTTGTTTTTCTTTTTTATTGCCTATAAAGTTGAGTACTGTACATAAGAGAAATTTATTTTGATTGATGTTTATATTTCTAAATTTGTCACTCATCATATTTAGCCAACTTGGTTGCCACTTAGTATCATCCTCATGTTCATGAGAATTATCATTAATTAAATCTGCTGTTTTTTGAGAATTTAGTATTGCATATAATCATTTATTGAAGCAGGTATATAGGTCATTAAATGATGTCACTCTTAAGTTTTCAATTTATGGCAGCCAAAATACCTGCAGCATTACTAAAACAACATAAGCTTTAAATTCTCAATGTTACAGAGTACTTATCTGTGAAATCTCTCTTGTTTTTGCTGCACATGCATTTGTTTTCAAATCCAATGCTTTGGTTGTCCCACAGAACACAGCTGTGCTATCCACGGCAACTACTACAACTTCCGTAGCTACGGCCACACAAGCAGCCACGACTGTGGCAGCTACTTCCATACCTACTGCAGCCATTGGGACGACTATCGCAGGGACAATCATTGCGCCCACCACCCTTGCCACGACTACTGCAACGAGCCAGTCTCCACAACCAGTTGCTGCTGCTGCTGCTGCTGGTGTAAGTCAAGTTTAATATTTTATTTTGTTACTTTGGGGGGTACTGTTACTCTCCTCCTCTGTGCTGTGTATAGTCATCCTACAAGCAGCTGAGGATTTGGCAACCCCCCTTGCAATGGGAAATGGGGCCATTTATATAGATAGACTTGCATTATATATGTCATATTAAGATAGCTGTTAATGAAGAAATATTTGACTATAAGCTTTAGTACTATTTTTATTCCATTATATGCTTTATATATACAGTATTTGTTAAAAGTATTAGTAGTTTTGTATGTGGAATCTTATGTGAGATGAAAGTGTGGCTATGCTTCTCGATATGGATAAAGCGTGTAGTTTGTGAATATACTGACAGTTCATTTTTTATTTTCCCCTTTTCCAGCAAACCATCACGGCAGAGTCAGCCAAAACGAAATGCAAAAACTTTTTAGCAACTTTATTAAAATTAGCTAACGACCAAAGGGCGCCGGTGGCTCGGAACGTCCGAAACTTAATTCAGGGTTTAATTGACGGTAGAGTGGAACCAGAGGCATTCACTGAAGAGTTGCAGAAAGACCTTAATTCATCACCACAACCATGTCTTGTTCCATTCCTCAAAGTGAGCATAAGTATTATCTTTGCGTTTCTGTACTTGATAAGGCTGTGTATACTCCGTACATCATATTTTGCTTTTTTTATTTCAGTTATTTACTCCTGTGGTAATTTATAAATAAGGTTTTACTTGTGAGGTACTGCATAGTTTAGTATGCCATAGAATCGACTGTTTGAAGTAAGGAATTTATACCAATTATTTTAATGAGAATAAACAATCACAATAACGTGGACTTCAAATGAAAGCTATCCCATAAAACCCCAAATAGGTGTAACTATATACAGTATGTATATAAGGTACAGTAAAGTAGTCTCCGTAAGCCTAGGGACCAATTTACTGTACCCTAAATATATATTGTTTATGATTATACCTTTTTGGGGTTTTACTGGACAACCTTCATTCATTTTATTGTTGGTATAGAAAATGTACACATTGGATCTCCTTATACGTTCTCCCCAGAAAACATTACCATATCTACGAGTATCTTTAGCCAAGGGAGAATTGTCTATAGACGGTGTTCGCCCTCCTTCGATATCAACAGTTCCGCCAGTCACTGGAGTCACTACTGTTATACCTACTGTAAGTATGACGTATAAGAAATTGTTTTGTGTAGATATGAAATTTTTTTTATACGTGAAGAAAATAACCAGAGGTAGATCTTTTTATATTGGTACGGATTCATTTGTTACATCCTCCCAAATTCCATTTTTCTTGAGCTTAGAATGAGCTTTTTGTACCTCTACTTTTTAATCCTGATGACATAATTTGTGAAAATACAAATCCCTCCATATAACTCTGTGCATATGTAAATTGACCGTTTTATGTGTGGTGACTTTAGTCCACATTTCCCCAGATGACTATAACGCGACCAGCAGCCCCTCCTACATCAGGGACAGCAGTGCGAATGGTTCCTCCCGTAGCTGCCACGGCCACTGCTGTTGTTCACCGCCCTGTCACTGCAGCGCCTACGCCCACGCCCGCAAGAGTAGTCACTGTAAGTTCTGAGTAAATGCTTTATTTTTTAACATTTAATAAATTTAAATAATGTCCTCTGCTGCTGTGGCAACGTTGGGTTTTTGCTATCTTTGCTAAATATGAATAATACCTAATGATATACAATATTCAGAATTTTAAAGCATATTCTTGAAAGAAATCTTTTTCTTAATATAGTAAATACACCTGTCTCGATGTGAGATCTGATAGGTTTAGATAGTGTTCCTTGATGCTGTTGCAACCTTTGTTTTTTAATGCCTTTTCTAAAGGCTGTATGACTGTATATGCACTAAAATATGTTCTAAATTATAAAGGGACATTCTCTACGGAAAAAAATTCTTTATAATATCAGTAATAGGCAGCTATCTTGTCGAGTGGTAACGCTTACGACTTTGATTAGTCAGGATGTGGGTTTGCGGCCTACCACAATCAGGTTAGGGCATTCTCTTAGGGTGACAGTCGCATTTGCCAAAACCAAAATCCTTTGTAAGGAGGCACTGTTCTGGCCCTCAGTAGAAAAGGGAGTCCATGATGTAAAACCGATCACATCGCATATAGTCAGTAATAAGCATTAAGTAAATACTGTACCTACCATGCTGTAGTGTACAACACTGCAGTTCATATCTGGTTAAGAGATTATCATTACATGAGTTATTTATCAGCCAAAATAGCTGTATGCTTATATTTTTTTCTTTCTATATGGTAACATTCATAATGTGATCTTTACATTTACCTGTATAATATGGTAAATGTCTAAAAATTATTTTATCTGTCATTCTGTGATTTAAAAACCGATATGTGAAGGTAACTTTACTATGGATTACAATAAAAGACCTCTGCAACTTCGAATTGGGTTGGTTCTTGGTATGGAGATTCTTCTCCAAAAAGACTCTAGAGTAAGTGCTAATAGTTGTAGCAGGATAAAAACATATTGTCTGGGAATGCACAGTTCAACTTGATACCGTATAAACTAAAAGAGCAAAATGCCTGAAAATACCATTTGTAAACTGCATTACTTGTGGTGTTTTGGAGATACCCTTTCTTAACTACTTTGCAGTATGTATTGTTTCTTTAATAGTATTCCTCATGTAACCTAGTAGATATGGGTTCAACCATTATGGAGCAGTGTTTCGAAATAATCCATAGAATATCAGCATTTTCTTACTATTAGTGTTTACGGAAAATTCATTGATAGATATACGTCAGGTTATTGGGTAGTTTATTGCTGTCGGTAAATTTTCCTGTTTTTTTTCCATGAAATACAATGCTTCACAGTTCATCAAAGTGGTTTAAAGGTATTATAATAATGTTCTTCATATAAAAGTCCTAAAATGTATGGTATGATTTCTTAACTTTGATTTATGTACAACTTATCTGTCTTGCATTTACATTAATATGTACAGTTTGTATTATATGTATTCTGTTTTCTACAGCAACAAGTACAACAAGTGCGTGTTCAGGGTGGGAAGGCAGTTGTAACAACTGTTCGTCAGAATACCACTACACCCACCACAACTGCTGCCCCCACAACCACCACCACTACCACAACCCCCACTGCAACCAAAGCATTTACTGCTAATAAAGCAATTCCTGCCAAAGATAAAGAAAAAAGTAGTAGTAAAGACAAAGTTTTCACTTACAGGTAAGAGTTTAACTATTTTATTTATTTTTTTAATTTGACAAAAAGTATATCCATTAACCTACCCGACGCCTGGCATTGTCTACTTGCCCCTCTTAAGACTTCAGGCTTACTTCAAACATACACTTTTTCCTTATTTATATTTTGCAATATGTAGTATGGAACAATTACATAAGTATATGTGTTGTATCATAAAAATATAGATGTCCCTCATCTTTTACTGTCATTTGGTTCCACCTCTCCCCATATAAGTCAATATTTGCCTATGTTCAAACGTTTTACATAGACACTCAACCTTGGATTTAACAGACCTTAATTCAGTGGGCATTGTCTTTTACTGTTAAATTTTGGAGGAGCAGATTAGTACAGTATATTCAATTGTGGCACCAATGGACAGACGCCACTGCTTCAAGAGAGCGAGAAATAGAGACGAAATGCACTTTGGGCTGCCATCTGCTCAGTGTATAACAGTAATAATAATAACAATAATAAAATGTGTGAGAGAGTGATATATGGGTGCTGATCTCCATAAAGTTTATAATTTCTCTCTCTCTCTCTCTCTCTCTCTCTCTCTCTCTCTCTCTCTCTCTCTCTCTCTCTCTCTCTCTCTCTCTCTCTCTCTCTCTCTCTCTCTCTCTCTCTCTCTCTCTCCCCCCTCCCTCTCTCTCTCTCTCTCTCAAATAAAATCGTTGAATTTATTATATATACAGTGTACAGGTATTTTACATTGTCACATTGGATGTTGAGCTTGATGTAGGTCTTGATTAATAAAAATATTCATCTTCTCTTCATAATATAATTTTGCAAGTTAATCACCCCCACAGGAATAAATGGACAAATTGATTTGACGGACCAAGGTTCTCCCCTTTATTACTATATCGAGGGTTGAGTGTAATGTTTCCAACCTCCCGCGTACTCTAAATTATACCTACAATACTTTGCTGTACTTAAACTGTACCTAACATAATTCACATTTATGCAAAAACAGTGCAATAGATGTTATAATGCATTTTTATTGTTATGAGAAAACCATTCAGAGTACTGTGTTGTTTTTTTTGTATTTTCACTCTGTGTTGGTTTAAAACCACACTATTTAAAACCGTTTAAGATGAGGGACAGCTAGAGTTTAGGAAATGATGGACCAAATTAAGAGCTATTATTTGAGTATGTGATATGAATGGCAAACAACCATTTTCAAGTCATTGTGTTGGGAAACGATTTGCTAGGAATTATAGCTTAAATTTCTCTCTCTCTCTCTCTCTCTCCTCTCTCTCTCTCTCTCTCTCTCTCTCCTCTCCTCTCTCTCTCTCTCTCTCTCTCTCTCTCTCTCTCTCTCCTCTCCTCTCTCTCTCTCTCTCTCTCCTCTCTCTCTCTCTCTCCTCTCACACACACTTGTCCTCTCTCTCTCTCTCTCTCTCTCTCTCTCTCACTCTCTCTCTCTCTCCTCTCTCTCTCTCTCTCTCTCTCTCTCTCTCTCTCTCTCTCTCTCTCTCTCTCTCTCTCTCTCTCCACACACACACACACACACAAAGTTAATTAGGAATAAATTGACTGAATATAAAATGCCACTAATTTAGTTGGTTCAGTGGTCAGATATCTAGAACTATGTTTGAGGTCAAAATGTATTGTCACAGTGTATAGTGTTAATTATGATATGCAGTACTTTGAGATATATAAATAACAATGAGATGACAATATAGTTTTATAAAGTAAAAAATATTACTTTTCTCCATAACCCGTTGACTCTGGCAAGAGCTTGCAATATGCTTTAGAAAATATAAAGATTACGATTATTTAATATAAGGTAAATTTTCTTTTTTTTTACTTGCACGCAGAATGTTGGCTTAAAGAGAGAGAAAGAACACTGAAGTGCCTGCTAGAATATTAAATTAGGTGGTTTTGCTGTATGAGCAATGAGGATGTGAGGTGTATAGAATGGGAAAAATTATAATGGAGAGAAGGCAATAATACCACAGCTGAATGTCTTTTGGACTTAAATAGGAATGTTCAGGACAGTTCAATGTTAAAGTCTTCCTTCAGTTGCGGTTCTTTTTCTATACCTACATGAACACCGAATATTCTTGGAAATTCGTTATGTATCTCTTACTATCCCTTCACATCTGACAAGTCACAACACTTGCCATCTCTGTTTCTCTTTACTTTTTGTTTTCTTCCTGCCCAGGCCCGATGAGGGCAGATTTATTTCTTTATTTATTTTGCCTGTCGTGGTGTTACAAACATAAAATACGTAATAAATAAATGAAAATAAGACAGAGGGTTTGGAAGCCTTAAAAAATTCTTTCAAGCCAATATTCAGGTATCTGCTTTAAGATCTTTTGCACATTACTGTGAATGTTACCTCGTACATAGAACTAGATGTTCTAGAATCTAGATAGTATTCACTTCTTTAAACTTTATTCAACACAGTTTCCTCCCCAAAGGCACAGAAATGCAGCTATGACAAATAGAAAGATTATGAAGCAAATGTACTTTAGATTATTACATTGCTTAAATTGATTTTTGCATTATTGATAAAAGACTGAATAGTATGCTGTCCTTTGTACACATTTATCTTCTATGCCTTTTTCTTTCATGCCTTCACCCATTCCATTATATTAGGGACAATCGGTTTATGCTTGAAAACATAAAACTTGAAATAACCTTGTATCACATAGAACATATAATGACTATCTTGACAAGTTTATGCTAATTATGCAGTTTACTTGGGTCAATGTGTATAGAGGTTAACATATGGACTCATTTCATGTGATAGTGATATTATGTAGATTATTTCTCATAGTCGTGATGATTGGAATTTATCTTGACATTTTTAATATGCATTATATGTGTAATACATAAGTGGCCATCGTGGCAAAGTGGTAGGGCTCACGACTCTGTGTTGTCTGGCCGGGGTTCGCGGTCCTCCACAGTCTGAGCTTAGAGAGAGCGTTCACGCATGGTAGCAATCACACCCCTTCGCCAGAAGGCAACCTTCTAGGCCTTTGTAGATAAGGGAGTCCGTGACGTAGAGCTGATCACATTATGTATGTAATACACATACGTATATACTGACTCACGAATTTCTATTACAGCAGTTCCTATTCATCTAGTGGTGTGACCGACGATGACATCAATGATGTTGCAGCCATGGGTGGCGTCAATCTTGGGGAAGAGTCACAGCGAATTTTGGACTCCACGGGCTTTGTTGGCACACAAATACGATCGTGTAAAGATGAACATTTTTTATTGAACTCTCCCTTAACTCAAAGAATAAGACAAATATGTAAGTATATGTTTGTTGTGTGAAATTTATTGCATTTGCATTATGCTTTTCATTCTGTTTATAATTAGATGAAATGGCCCTGATTGCTAATGCAGTTGGATTTGTGTTCCAGAATTAATATGTCTTATTTATACTTACCTGAGTATTTAATCCTTTGAGGCTTAAAACTCAACCCATGGTATCGAGAGTTGTTTTATGACAGCAGCTATTTCTTTCTCACATGGCATTTGATTTTAATTACATAGGTTGACAAACGCCTGTATTCCAGTACTTTCAAGGTGTCTTGTGCTTGTAATAATTACCTTAGGGTTAGTGATGGAAGTTGTCTTTAAATTCTAGTGAGGTTGGCAGAATGACCTCCTGTCTAAAGTATATTACAAGCATATCTTAGTCCATAACCATCAAAAGACGCATAGCCGCCAGAGGGCGGGCAATGTATGGAAAGCATCCTGACTCGATTATGTTTGATTATACACTAACGTTCACCAGAGCTGAGTGCTTTATATAACGCATGAGGGGGAGAAAAGATGCCACACATCACCAGAAAACATTGCCATGCCATCGCAAGTGTTCTGGCACCCATTTTGTTTTGAAACAACCCCTTGGAATAGGAACAATATTTTGACATCGACCGGGTCCAGTGCATTTGCTTGCGAGATTGACACTGTCTGCTTATATGGGGTTAGGGGAACATAGCTAACATTAATAACAAAGATTATATTGATACATCAGTGTCATGTTTACTTAAAGTGGCTGTGAGTGCTGCCATTCATAAAATTTATTACTAGATAATGCAAGAGAAGAGAAATTTCAAGACTTGTTTTCAAAATATTATTGTTAATATAGAATAAAATTACTTTGAAACTTGGGGTCTTCATGTATTATTATACATTATTGAATAATTATTGTTCATACATTAAAAGCACTCATCAAAAAATTTCGTGGTGTGAAAAAAAACTTGAGGAAAAAAGCCAGACTTGGTAGGAGTGGTGGTCGTGACATATGGGAGTAAAGAAGTTTTTATTATAATTTCACTCACTACTAAATATATTCTTCATAGCAGGGTTAGATAGATTCATTATTAATAGAGAGCTATCAGTAATAATTAAGCTTTTTATTCTTTGCTGTCAGTATCTCCTTGTATATTATATATTTTACATTCTTGATGGCATTTTTGTACTCCTAATTAAATAATATTTTTTATTCCCCTAGGTACGAAATTTGGATTAGATGAACCTCCCAAGGACGTTGTTGCGCTTGTTTCACACGCTACCCAAGAAAGGTTAAAAACTATCGTAGAAAAATTAGCCGTTATCTCTGAACACAGACTAGATATTATAAAGGTAAGAAAAAAATTGTTTTTATTATTATTATTCTTTCAGATGGGAACAGAGTGGATGATACATAGAAAACTACCATCTGATTAGAAGCACAGCAACACTGATATTTGCTGATAATGCTATCACACAGATCTGTTCTTAGGTGTAGATAGATTTTTATGTTAAGCAATTAAGAGCCATTATCTTTAAATGGTAGAAAGCTTCAAAGAATCTGACGCACAAAAATAATATTTTAGCCTATTGGATTGAAAATCCATACTAATTGGTAGCACTCGTCCACTGCTGATATACAATATGCAGTCCTGTTGGGTATCATTTGTTAACATTGTTATTATTGTATATTATATTGTTACTTGAAATCATAATGTGTTGTATAATATTCCTGTGCTAATGTTTTACTGTTGTATTTTAATACTTGAAATCATTATGTGTTGTATAATATTCCTGTGCTAATGTTTTACTGTTGTATTTTAATACTTGAAATCATAATGTGTTGTATAATATTCCTGTGCTAATGGTTTACTGGTGTATTTTAACAGAGTGACGGACGTTACGAAATTCAGCAAGACGTTAAGGGGCAGTTACGTTTTTTAGAAGAGCTGGACAAATTAGAAAAGAAGCGAAAGGATGAGCAAGAAAGAGAAATACTATTGAGGGCAGCAAAATCCAGAAGTAAATCTGAAGACCCAGAGCAAGCTAAATTAAAGGCCAAGGCGAAAGAGGTTAGTAGTAACATAGGTATAATCTGGTTTTAGATCAGACTGCCTTTTCTATTAGGGCTAGGACAATGCCTTCTTTCAAAGGACTTTGGTTATGGCAAGTGTGACTGTTACCCTGAGTGAATGCTCTTTCTAACCTCAGGCCGTAGCGGGTCTTGACCTAATGAAACAGAGTCGCGCACGTAACTAAGCCGGTCATAGTGGGCACTAGTAGTAATAAAGATATAAAGTGATTGAATATCTACAGGAAAGAAAACCTTCCCAATAATGGTTTGACTAAAATTGAGTATCTTGTGTTTGCCTATGTTGGAGAACGCTTTATATAATAGTATACAGATGTCCCTCTATATATAAACATTGGATTATTTGCTTTCAAAAATATGACTTTGGGCCTAAAATTTCTCCACAGACAGTTCTGATGGTGGTCAAAATCGTTGTTATCACAGTTGTATATGTCTAATCCTTTGAGTATACTTATTCATTACTACACAGAAGGTGTTTATGAGAGAAGAAGGTTGCAACAAGGACTTTTTTTTTTCAAATTTTAAATGCGAACTTTTTGTATATCACAACTAGTCTCCATTTGAGTGGGGGTGGACACAGACAAGTTTTTTCTGGGGGAGTAATGCTGGATGCCCTTCCTGTTGCCCAGCAGAGGGATTGAACCCACAGTAGTTGCTTGCCAATTCTCGTCATCTACCACTTTTGTCATAAATATTGTCTAATTTAATATATAATAATGAGTGTACCATTTAGAAAATTATAGTTTTTATTGCTCCTTTTTGCATATTTAGGATCAATGTTTTTAAAGCTTGTTGTTGTTGTTTGAGGTTAAAGCCAATCTTGTGTTGGCACGGGCCCTTGTTCAAAGAACGGCCCGTATTTTTAAAGCTGTTTTCAATGCATTCACTTTGGAACTCTTTTTGTTTTCAGATGCAGCGTGTTGAAATGGAAGAAATGAGACAACGGGATGCAAATAGAACAGCTCTGAATGCGTTGCAAGGCCCCAAAAAGAAGCCCAAACTTGATCTCTCAGCTGAAGATGTAAGTCCCATATGAAGACGTTATCATATTTCAATTTTATTTTTGATAACTTGAGAGTCAAAGCCCTCTTAAAGGTACCATGTTGTATCTGGGAAACCTGAGATCTGGTCCTGGCATTTAATTTTGGCAATAACTTTATAAGTTACTGTGTACGCCATTCATAAGTATGAGAGAATGTTTCTGCTGCCATATGTAACTTACCTCCCCATTACTTTCACAAGTTCTAAATGTAATACTGCTTTAGTAGCTGAAATGTACATTTAGTAAGCACGATCCAAATAATTCTTTAAGTGATTGTAACTTCATTTTTTATATGAATTTCATTTTCAGTAAACTCTTTTGTGTGGAATCAGAATTTTATTTTACTGTATAGCTTTCCTTTCTGTTATTGATTATAGATTCAAAGTATTGTTTACCTAGAGGATATTGTGTACATAGCGACCCTTTCTAAAGTTTAATTATGTATTTTTTATTTTTATGATTGCTTTGAGTATAATTGTGTTACATTCCAGCATTTTTCGCCTAGTTTTTAGTCAAGACCTTTTATTTCTTAAAATTTTTATTCGCATATCACAAGTATTCCTGACGTGAATTATATATATATATAGTTTTGGAAATATTTGGTCTGAATGCTGTGCTGCATTGTACAGCATTTTCTTAGCCTTTTATTTTCCAGGATAATTAATTGTCATTTTTCAGTCGTATTCTCTGGTAGCAACTATCAGTGAATTAATTTAGAATATGGCACAATTTTGTATTGTCGCCTGTCATCTTTTCACATATAATATGCTTGCTACTTTTTTATATAATGTGTAACATTAATTACTCTTGCATCAAATGTGACATCCTTTTTTCTCTCACTTTCAGGGGGCAACATTCAGTGGAACGTTCACTCAAAAATCTGTAAGTTTTTTTGCTTTTGTTGTAGATGTTCTCTCTTTATATAATATTCATTATACATGTATATTGTTGCTAGTCTGTATATTACATTTTATTGTAAATTACTTTAAATTGCTTATGTGTACAGGGTGTCAATTAAGACTAGATCATTATTTGCCCCATATTCCTTTCATACTCTTAAATATTGAGACCTCTAAGGCCGCTCTCGCACGTGGCACGCCCGTTGAAAATGAATATCCGGAAATATATGAAACCTTTGACAGAAGTGGTGTAACACGTCCCATGTGCCACTTCTGTGTGAAAGGTTTCACATGCAGTATTTCTGGATATTCGTTTTCAACTGGCGTGCCACGTGCGACATGCCACTTTGGTGTGAAAGCGGCCTAAGATTTCCTGTCTTATTTTCAATCCCCTTTGGAATTTTCAGAGTATCTGTCCCTTTTCAGAGTACTTGAGTCACTAAACAGCAACTGTCTGTTCCACCCTCTACCAAATTACTGTTTTGCCATGTAATAGACTTGCCCAACAAAATGTTTTGCATTCTAGCTACTAAATCACTCAGAGCTGTGATTTACTGCCATCCTTCTTTTACCAACTGTTTATATTATATGCTGCAGCTATTTCTTAATAGGTTCATGTTCTTCCCATAAATATCCAAATATTGAGGCTAGCATTCACAGGCATCATGAGAAAAGTATTTAATAGGAACCTAAGTTGTTTGAGATGGGTGTGTTTTATCTTGGTTAGAAGTGGAGCATCCTTTTGTTTCTTGGTGAATTAATACTATTTGTGTGTGACACTGCTAGTAGCTTACTCTAAGAAGAAACTGAAATAGCTGGTAACTAAGTTTTAGTGGGTGTAAAAATTAAGTTAAATGGATGTGGATTAAAGTAGTTATTGGATGTACAAGGAATGTCGATGGTAGTAGGTTGAAGGTGAGAGCAAATGGTGCAGTGTTTGAAGAATTGGAGAGTATGAGTATGCGAGGTTGCAATTGCTGGTAAAATGGAGGAGTGGATGGAGAGGTGAGTTGCTGTAAAGGTAGCGAGTAGTTGTCTAAGTGAGATAATAAGTATGATGAGCTTCGGTATTTAGGAATGAATGCAAAGTAAAAGTTGTATTAAAGAGTGATTATTGCCACAGCATTGTATGGTTCTGAGACTTGAAGTGTATGATAGGGTGAATGGAACAATAAATGTAATGAAGAGATGTGCGTGAGAAGTATGGTAGATGTGTCAAGAGTGGCTACAGTAAGAAATGTAGAGGTGAGGCAGAAAACGGATGTTGGGAGAAAGCTGTGATAAGTTAGACTAGAGTGTATTAATGTAAATTGGGGCTTATGGAAAGAATTAATGAGGAATGACTAGGGATGAGAGTTAATAAGACCAAGAGGAAGACAAATATGGAAATTAGGAAAGAACACCGGATGCATGTGGTATGTCAGTACAACAGGGATGAGAGTGTAAGAGATAGGGATGCTACTAAAAGGGGTTTTGTCATCCATACTCGGTACTACAGACTGGTACAGGCAGATTCTTCTTAGATAAACCAACATAGGCTGTTGAGTCCCACAGCAGATATGCTGTACCTTGCTTCCTTAATGTGCTAATATGTGATTGAAGTTGTGAGTAGATTCTCTGGTGAATAAAATGTGTTGACATGACCATTGCCCTCACAAGAGGAATAGTCATATATATATATATATATATATATATATATATATATATATATATATATATATATATGAGAGAGAGAGAGAGAGAGAGAGAGAGAGAGAGAGAGAGAGAGAGAGAGACCATCCTCCTTAAAGAAATTTGTCCATGTGTTCATTTGTTGTGGTCTTCCTGCTAGTCACATAATAGATGTACATTGGAGTATATTAAATTTTCAATATTTACTTCCCACAGAAGCCCTGTCTAAACTTGTTTAATATTAGTTTGGCGAATGAAACATCCAATATGAGTATTGCACGTTAATATGTATTTACAGATGCCACTACGCCCTCGTATCAAAAGAGTCAACATGCGGGACCTCATGTTCCTAATGGAGCAAGAGAAGGAACTGAATAAATCCTTACTACTCTACCGTTCTTATCTCAAGTAGCAGGGAATACTGAGCAAGCCGGAGGAAGCGAGCGGCACGTCGTGACATCTCCCCTTGCCTTGTTGTGGAAGAGCTTGAGCAAAGGATACTCTAACCTTGCTTTGCCTGTCCGCTGTGCAGCCATCACTGCATCCCCTAGTTCCTTGGTTAGAAAAAAAGGAGACATCTTTATGAAGATGTGTTTCTACTGCCAGCTTTGAAGAACGTGTGGATGCGCAAGTGATGAAAGCTGAACGCTTGTTCGAGGTTAAGGATTTGAAGCATTAGCCGTATCCATTTGAGCACAAGCTAAAGCTGAAGATCTGTGATTCTCATGCACCATTGCAAGTGTCTTAAAAACATATATTCATGCCTTTGGCATGCTAGATCCACTGAAACTGTGATAAGGGCTGCCCCATTTCTTAGTCATCAACCGTCGATGACAATGTTACTGAAGTTACGAAACCGCGTGTTTTCGTGTTTTATTTTGAGAGATGCCGTTAACTGTCATAGAGAAGTTGAGTACCAGCGTTGCCTAGCCTTTGCCCTGGGGACATAAGAAGTAGGTTTTTTGCTGCAGCCCTGTCAAAAGTGGATGTGCAAATAGTGGCTTATGAAACCCAGTGAAGGTACAACCAAATGTTTTCTCTTATTTCCAAATATATAGAAAATAAGAATCTTATTTTGTGCATGACACTGTATAAAGTCCTTGGGTAGTGAAATATTTCGTAAAATAAAAAAATATTTTTATCTGACATGCATTACATTAGCAGGTTTCAGAATATTAAAGGAGGGCAAAAAAAATAAAAAATAAAAAAGCTATTAAAAGTTTGATACATTGCCTCTGTAGATATTGTACAGTTTTTTATGAAAATGAGGCCTTTTTTCTGTTATTGTAATAATTGTTCTTGTAAATTGATACAGATATATGGTATGTCTTGAATGTACACAAATAAACACGAAGCAACATCAAGAACATGGAATTTTACTCGTCTATTGTAACGAATTTTTGCACACATGCAGCCGTAGTTATGAATTAGAATTAATGTCGATTATGTGAATATCCTCCATCGAGTTGAACCTCTGAGAGAGAATTTTATTTTTTTAAAAATCTGGGCTCTAGAAATCTGCTTTTTTTCTTTGGGTAAATTGAATTCCACCATGTGGAGTTATATCAAGTTCTCATGACTGCCAAAGACTTCTAGTTTTGGACGTTGCTTCGTACGATGGAGAGATCTCGGTTTTTTAATATAATTTTTTTCCATGTTCTTGATTTTAGCTTCCATTATCATATTTATAAAAAAAAAAGATATCCTTTAGACTAATGCGGAGTCACTTTTCTGAGCGTGCGAGCGAGTGACGTGCGATGTACGTACGTACAGTACGTGCGAATCGCAGCAGAGAAGATGTAGTGTATGCAAAGATGTTTTCTTGCTAGGCTTTCTTGCAGTTATTTTTTCCTACTTTTTATTTATTTTTAACATTAGGGTACTCGTAGATTAATTTTTTTTTTAAAATTCATATGTATCTTGCAAAACCGTGTACCTATTCACAGTTGTTCTGAGTCAGGGGAATTTAAGGGTGTATGGATGTGGTGACAATTCTATGGTATTTTCCATCCGTTGTTGGGTATATTAATATTAATATTGTAAGTGATATATTGATATTTTATGAATTGCTTCCAAGAGTAATTTGACAGAATTGGCATTGTCACTTGGATACCAGCAAAAATATTTTTTTTTTTTTTATAAAATATATGGTTCTTTTTAAGTTATTTGAATCTTTTTCATTAGTAATTTAGACATGTTTTCATTCTTCATATTAGAGGTTTGGTAATGTTTTCACACCTGGTGATTCATCTACTTTTTTTTTTATCTGCACCTAAGTAGAGACTGAAGTCACATCTATAATTGATTGTAGTAAGTCAACAATTAGTAGGAGATATATACATTTTTCATTTTGAAATTGGTTGTCACATATGAAAAATAGGTTTTTGATAATGCAGAGCATCGACGACAGCAGTAAAAGGAAACCTCTAATTTTAACAAAATATGCAATAAGAATCCTAAAAATATGAGTTTTGCAAATGTATATGACAATATTAGATAGAATTATAAATGAAATTAGTCAAGGTGTATGTTAAGTTGGTCAGATAGGGCAGTGGATATTGGGATATAACTTCTAAATGCAAAGCCTTTTTAAAGCACTAGTAATGAATTGTATTTTAGGGTTTGCTAATCAATCCATAGATTAAAATGATGAGAGAGAAAAGAGTGGCATTCCAGATTCTAGGTTCAAGGAAGAAAAAGTATGTCTAAGTCCAGTTGTGTATATTATTATTATTTTTATAAAGGTGATGAGTATATCTGAATAGAGTCGTTTGTTTAACTTTGGGACATTCAGGATATTTTTACATTGCCATGTATCAGAATTTCGTATACTGTATTTTAACTCCTATTGTAATGACCCTACAAACTACAATACCTCGGTGCACTTCACATTCTTTGATGATGAGATTCCCACCCATGATTGGGAGGCATTTTGCTGCAGTCGTATGGTATTGTGAATCATGACTGGGTTTGTGTTCCATTCATTTGCATATCCGTACAAAAATTATAATAATAATAATAGTAACAATTGCTGATATCAGTAACCAGTACAAGTATGCATGTATTGTATAAAGGAATTTTTGACACACACACACACACACACACACACACACACACACACACACACACACACACACACACACACACACACACACACACACACACACACACACACACACACACACACACTCTCTCTCTCTCTCTCTCTCTCTCTCTCTCTCTCTCTCTCTCTCTCTCTCTCTCTCTCTCTCTCTCTCTCTCTCTCTCTCTCTCTCTCTCTCTCTCTCTCTCTCTCTCTCTCTCTCTCTCTCTCTCTCTCTCTCTCTCTCTCTCTCTCTCTCTCTCTCTCTCTCTCTCTCTCTCTCTCTCTCTCTCTCTCTCTCTCTCTCTCTCCTCTCTCTCTCTCTCTCTCTCTCTCTCTCTCTCTCTCTTTTTTTTTTTTGTCCTTTTAGATTTCTCAAAAATTCTTTATAAGTATAATTATCTTATAAATCTGGGCTGGCTCCAGGTATAGTATTCAGTGTTATTTCCCTAATGACAGTTTAAACATTAATTTGTCTCAGGTAAAGTGACTATGCGAATGAATGCTGAAATGGCCCAAAGATATTTCTTTCATTCTGTCTACTTAATTGTATAGCACTGTTCATTGCTCCTTTTATATTGGAAATTGTAAGAACAATATTTTTCATGTTATTTTATAAAAAGGTGATGCTGTTTATGTGTATTGCACTGTTAGAGCAGGTTCATTAGACATGAGCTGTTAGCATCATAGCCATCATTTATGGGCTGGGATTAAACTGCTTAGTACTGAACTTATGATAGAGTTGTATCCGACTTTCCATTAGAGATTTATCAAGAGAATTCAGTACATTATTAGTTCATATATTCTTATGGTCTTCGTCATTTTCTGACCTTATTTCCAAAATTAATGTTGCATGTTTTAAAGAAACTGAAGCGTAATTTTTATTTTTGCAGATTTTGGTAAGCAATTTAATTCAGTAAGGATGCTAGATTTTTAAGAAACACATGAATTATTTTACGAAATTCTTTTTAATATATTTACATCTCTGCCTTACATTTTAGACAGTGCTGTGAAGATGTTTTTTTGTATAGTGAAGCAGAGTATTCAGTTGGCGTCGCTGATACTTTTTATGAGTTCTTAAAGACTTGTCTTTTCACTTGCTCCTCGTAAAACTAAAAGCTAGTTGTTGTGTCATTATGATTTTTTTTTTCTAAGGAAACAGTGTCCATGCCACACTGTCTAAAGGATCAATCGTCAGGTTGATCCCACTGACTGGCTGAAAACCCTACCTACACTGTCATAATTCAAGAAGGTTATAAAAGCAGACTTTATGAGAAAAAGGGGAGGTGACCTGGGGATATAGTAATAAATAAAAAAAAAATGACTCCTAGAAACTGATGTTTTTACCTAAATATGCAATCTGTGAATAATGGTTTTATACTCTAATCTTTATATTCCCTTATATGTATATTATTTGCATGAGAAAAAACGATGAGTTTGAAAAGGTATTCGTGTTGAGTATTTTTCCTCTGCGTTATTGTTTGTATTTCAGATATTTTTTTAATGTAAAAGCACTTTTTTTCTTAGATATTCATTATCGTTTATATTTTTCTCACGCTAATATATTCCCAATGCTGCACATGAGTATTCTACAATACTGTCCAAATAGTGTTAAATAATGATGTATATTATGTAATATGCCTAGAAAACTATCACTAAGAAAGAGTCAACCTTTTTCAGCATTTCCATACTGCTACCCCACTATGTTACTCATTCTTATTACTTATTACACGTTTTGTTGTCTTTGCTTCATGTTTGCTATCACAATAGACGTAGACAAAATCTTACAACGCACCACTCTAAAAATCTTCCTAGAACACTACATATATGAAACTTAAAATGGGCCTGACCCCTCAATAGCCAGTAAGTGACATATGTGTAGGGTGCTGCAATGTTATAAGCAGTTTAAGTTACTCCATCATGCGGTATTAACATGGAGTAGTTGCGTGCAAGTAGCAGTGACACCGTGGGTCCTACTGAATCTAAATCCATATTCATGCAAAAGCTGAGGAATATTGACACAAAAACTGCTTGTCTTGCTGACCTTTGATTGTTAAGAAATACTCATACTATTGACTTTTAGGTGTTTGTATTGAAATTCCACTATGCATTCAGAGCTTAGTTTTAGTATTTTTCTTTGACCCTGAGTATTTGTGTACGGAACCTCTTTCATTTTTAATTCGTTGCAAACTGGGGACACTTGATGTAAGAAGAGATAGAAAATTTAATTTAAATTCATGATAATCTTGCCAATTTGAAGTTTTAGGTTGAAAACTGGGAACACTTGATGTAAGAAGAGATGGAAAATATAATCAAAATTCATGATAATCTTGCCAATTTGAAGTTTTAGGTGATGCTGGTTATATAGTTCCAGAGACATTGGAGCCATAACTGCGTCAAGAAAGGCCATAATTTTATTAAATATTGACCGCTAGATGACTGTATGAATTAATATTCATATTTCCACATTAGCACATCTTTTTTCCTTAAATTCTTAAGGATACAGTTGAAAGGTATGACCGCATGATATGTTTCCTTGCTGCTGAAATAATGAAGCAAAAATCATATTTTAAGGGTGGCAGCTGTTTTTCTAATTTTGTTGTGTCGGTCTATGGTATTAAATCTTTAGTCATCTATAAAAGGGGATAATATAAAGAATCTGAAAAAAAATGAATTTTTAAGTCTATAAAGATAGGAATATTGCTAACAGTCTTGTTTAGCCGTCGAGGTTAAAAGTAATATCTCATTTGCTAAAAGAATTTTGCATAATTTCCAGAACAAAACTGATGCAGGGAGTTTGTATTGTATAAGAATTAGTATCTGTCTATCTCACAGTACATAGGTAAATTTTCCAACATGACTAAGTCCTTTAACAAGCTGTTATAACTAACACTCAAAGGTTATATAAATAGCATTGAGGCATTTAATATCTTCCATCGTAATAATTATGACAGTGAGGTTGTAATTTTATGTTTTTGGTGATGCTTGACTTTTATTCAATAAACACTCTTGTCTTGCTGCAGCCGGAACAGTACTACAGATGTTAATATTGTAGGTTTTAATATATTCTTTTTGAATTGCTGGTTTGATGTTGGGAGATGCTAATTTTATTATTAAATTTAATATAATTTGTAAGGCAGGTAAATCTTTCCAAATGTGCAAAAGACGTGGTGGTATAGCATATTGACCCTAATAGAAAATAAATACTTTCCCCCAGCATTTGTTTCTGTTGAGCAATATAGACTTGTTTTCGAGTTTGTTTATTATTTTTCAGAAATAGTATTGTCTCCTTATCATGTATTGTTTAATCTTGGCTCAAAACATTTGTTCTTCATAGTTTTTTATGCTACAGACATTTTGCCTTAATTTAATATTCCAAATGCAATTTTATGGTGTCTTTTTGATTATCACATTTTGTGTCCTTCGTGTTCAGTGTTTGAAGTATGAGTAAGAAACAGATATTTTATGTTTGAGATATCATGCAACAACTAGGAATTTGATTGCCTTAGATTCTTTTTTAAGATAACAGCATCCACAGGTCTTTAAATCATAATTTACAAATTTTTTTGAGATTATTTGTTAAAATGCATTCATCATCCTGTACTTACATTACTAAAGTTATGTGGGGTATGCTGGTTTTATGTAAATATATATATATATATATATATATATATATATATATATATATATATATATATATATATATATATATATATTATATATATATATATATATATATATATATATATATATATATATATATATATATATATATATATATATATATATATATATATATATATATATATATATATATGAAATATTACTGTACACACACTGCAGGTGGAATATGCTTGTGATACACACTAATCTATAATTCTGTAAAATTACTGATACATGGCAGTGTAAAAACCAAAAAAAAAAAGAAAAAAAAAGGACATTTTAGATATGGAAGATTTCTCTTGGACCAATACTTTTTCAGATATTACTCATCGCCCTTGGCTGTTTGCAGCACACCTCTGATATACAGTGTATAGATTTATTATATTTTCTTTTTCTCTTTCTGTATTTTAATTTATATATACTTTGGACTTCTGTTGAGTGTTTTTCTGAAAATATATTAAATCCAGAATAAGAAACTTTGTTGTATTTGTCCAGATATTGACGGTGACTTTGTGTACTTTGAATGCAATGTTTTGTTTGATTTGCAAATAAAACATCCTGAAGTCTTTTGAATATGATATCGAGATATAACTTTTTTTAGAGTATTTGTGGGCTTTTGTTTTCTTCAGCATTAAGTACTCTGTACGTTTTATCACCAATATTTTACCACTGCACTGAACCATCGCGTCATCTTAATCTTTTATATTTTGGCTGGATAAAGTCTTGGACGTGCAGCATAAAAGAGGCACAGGGTATACCTTATCTCCACCTTGAATAAATTTGTATTTATTTACATGTTTATATTGGAGTTTTCAAGTCATATCTGCTAGTCTCTTTGGTAAAAGTATTACATTGTTTGTGTGGTCACCATCATAATTGTAACTGATGGTGGGTGAGAAAGAATGCTTTGATCTTATTCCCTGCATTCGTAACAATCGACTAAATAGGGAATGAAACGGATGGGAGTGTGGTACTCCCTTCTTTTCTAATTTTTTTTTCTTAGTGGCAAAAAATAAAAAGATTTTATAAGGCTACACTCCGCTTTGTAAAGTGGGTGGCCAAGTCAAAACTCGGAAGCGCAGAAATATTCCAATGCCTCTCGGATCCCGACCCACTTCTTACTATTGTTTGGTGTCTTCAGTCTCTTCCACACTGATTGCTCAGGTCTTGTCCTTCTGAAAATTAGGTTACCAAATGGTCCAGACAGAATTCGTCATAAAACAAAGTTGATTCTCAGAAGTTACAGAAGATTTCATGTGCTTTGTAATTGCCTGAAAAACCTTTAACCTCCTCCTAAGCAGAACTGATGAAGCAACTTCTGATTTATAGTCTCCCCTTAATTCTCGTTTATCTCTTTCTTAACATTTGCATTTTTTCTTCATTACTACCCACATAATTCTGGAGTGATGTTTTTGCTTTCCAGGGAAAGGTTTTAAGATGATCAGGAGCTAAAAGTCCTGTGAACATTATCGTAGCTCTTCCAGTTATCAGTAACCCAACATTCTCTTTAACTCACTTTATTGGCAATCTACTTCTGGGTAATGAAGGTAGCCCAAGAGGAAACAATCACTTAAAGAGAGATCAGGCGAGTGCGCTGGCCATCCAGTCACTGCATATGGAGGTCAAGTGTCCTGTAAGCATCTCCCTCAAAACTTCCATTGATCCTCTCGCTATGTGCACAGTGGCTATATCCTGTTGGAACCGTACATCCGAATCACCAAGGTTTTTGAGGTTTGGTTCAAGAAAATTTTTTAACATCTCCAAATACAGTTTGGAATTTACTGAAACTGCTTGACTTTCCTCATCATATAAAAATTGAGGGCAGCACTAAAATTTCCACCAGCACACCACACAGTAATTTGCTTGCTGTGTAAAAGTTACCTGAAGGTGTTTAGGATTGTTTGCTGCCTCGTACTGAAAATTCTGCTTATTGATGCAGCCCAACAGATGAGAGTGGGTTTCAGCATTTGTAAAGAAAACATTATTTATGGAAATTTATTGAAGGATATCTTCATTGCATGCTATGCAATTTGCCAATCTTCTTAATGAATTCTTGAACAACCGTCTCTTTGTATGGATAGAACTTAAGATTGGTGAGCAAATATTTTTGTATGTTCAATCAGACAAGCCCATAACAAAAGCATGTTTACTGGCTGAATGTATGAGTGATTGCTAAGCATATTGCCTGGCATCTGTGACATTGTATAGTTTTCCATCAGTCTTCGGTCTTCCAGGTGGTTTTCTATTTAACACTGAGCCTGTTGCCATGAAATATTTTGTACATATCAATATGGATTAATCTGGGACACCATAATTTTGATTTAGCCCGAAGTGAATATGAAATGCTCTCAGTGATGCCATCTCAGAATCACTATTCTCAATAAACATTTCTACAGCAAATGCACAGTGTGCACCTTGCTGAACCACAACGGATCTGGAAAAAATGGTGAATTTTGTAAAAATATTGTACATAGAGGATACTAAAGAACAACTGAAACATTGCCTACATAATGACATCGGTACCCCCTGCCTAGCTTCATTAGCACCACACCATGGATGGATTTGGTTTTACGTCACGAACTCCCTTTTCTTCTAAGGGCTAGGACGGTTGCCTTCTTATGAAGGACTTGTTTTGGCAGATGTACCAATGGCCATGTAAAATAAGGGAGGTTGTATTGCTGCACGTTGTAATACAAGGGAATACATATGATTCATTCTCTCTCTCTCTCTTGAGCTTATCTGTATTTCTACTTATAGATATATTTATGAAGCAATTTCTTTACCCATAAAATATACATATGTTCAAAAGCTATTTTATCACTTTATATACTTGTCCACAAAACCAGTGTTCAAATCCTGCTCAGTAAAATGTTTAACTTTTTTCCTTTAAATTTTATCGTCCAACATTAACTTGTAATGCTCTCTTTTAATTTTTCCTACTATGTGGAGAATTTAAGGCCAAATGAATATAAATTTGTTCTACTTATCTATCTGATGTTGTAGTCTCGCATAACCCAGTGACGCTCTTAGTTGCAAGGCCTTTGCTACAGACACTGTCAAGTAACTTGTATAAACAGTTTTGAGATATTTTTGATAAACAGAGAGAGTGAAAGCGCAAGAAGTGTGAAGACACGTTAAGGTTTATTCAGTACACAAGGAAGAGGTCATGGTCGAACAACGGAAGTATGTAAGTTTGCATTTCGCCATTTTGAAAAGTAATTACTGGAAATTCATGGCTTATTGCATATAGCATTTTTTTATGCATCGTTATTACTCCCCATTTGGGAGTGGCTTAATCGGTAGCGTCTGCAGCTTTGAAGCGTCAGGTCAAGGTTCGCGCCCGTCACGGTCTGAGGTTAGCAAGGGCATGCACTCAGGGTAACGATTACATCTGCCAAAACAAGTCCTTCGCAAGAAGGCAACTGTCCTAGCCCTTGGAAGAAAAGCGAGTCCGTGACGTAAAACCGGAACAACATTTGGAGTAAACAAATGGACTGAAGCTGGAGAAGTAAGGTTGGATGCTCTTCTGTGGCCCCACTGTGTGGGCTTGAATGCATGTCCATCACCTCGGTAGTCGAACACACTATCGGTTACCTATTATAGTAGCTAGGAACTCGATATATCTTCAAACTCATTCTCAAAATAATAACTCAGTATGTAATATGATAACTAAGTAAATAAAAAATAATACTGACCTTCAGGTATACAAGAATATAGAGATGCAAATTAATGTATATATGGAAATGAAATTAATTTATATATATATATAGTATTAGATTATATATATAATATATATATATTATATATATATATATATATATATATATATATATATATATATATATATATATATATATATATATACTGTATATAGATTAGTTTAAGCATGAGACCAGAAGCTCAACAATATCTAACAAACTTTAATACAACTCGTAATTAGATGATTTTCACTAAACTCCATCTGTGAAAATTTTCATAATTGTTAGTGCGTAAGTTCATAATGACATTAGACATTTCATTCATAAAGTTCTTTGCTTCTGGGAGTCCCAACTCAGAATCTAGAGGGCAAGACAGAAATTAGTCTATTAGACTGCAACTTCATCAACAGCTCATTGTTTAATCGGATTAAGAAGTTTATCGTGACGATATGAAAGGTTTATCGGCCTGATATAAATAGATCTATAGAGTCACTATACTCTCAAATATTCATGCATTTTGCATACGTATGTATACATGAGCTATAGTGATCGGTTTTACGTCACAGACTCCCTTTTCTATTAAGGGCTAGGGTGATGCCTTCTTGTAAAGGACTTTACTTAGGCAAGTGTGACCGTTACCCTGAGTGAATGCCCTTTATAACCTCAGACCGTGGTGGACCTTGAACCCACAACATGACAAATTAAAGTCGAGAACATTGCCACTAGGCCACGGTGGCTGTAGTAAGGAAAGAAAACTATCATTCAAATAAACACTTATACGCTTGTAGAGACAAACTATCTTGAAATGCTTTCAAGATATATATATATATATATATATATATATATATATATATATATATATATATATATATATATATATATATATATATATATATATATATTGCAATAAGGAGTCAAATATTGCTCTGCACAGTCAATAGAAAATAAAATAAATATATAAATAAAAAAATAAAAATTAATTATTAGATTTAAAAGAAGCATCAGTACTAAGGCTGGACAAAAATAAGATATACCCCCCAAAAAATTAAAATAGAGCAAAATCATTAAAATTTTAATTAAAAAACATTCATATAGAGAATTATACTAAAAAAAAGACAATATAATGATGAAAAAAAACATTATTATGTGTTAAATATGAAACAATATTAAAAATGGGAACTATTTCTATAAGGTGGAAATCTAGAGCCATCAGTCTTGGGCTCACTGTGGTGGCGTAAGGTTGTGTGTGTCGTCTGCCGCTGATCCGGTATATAAGGGTGAGGTTCTCGAGTCCTTATTATTGTCATATTACGAGGATTTTACATTGTATCAAGATGTCAACCGAATATTCCGGAAACGTTAATTATCCGTAATGTTTCGTGCAAACGTTTAGTTTCCATTAACTACATATTTTATGACTAGAAACCTGAAAATGGGTTTTCCAGCAATTTAATCGATAAACAGTTAGCGCTAATATTGTCCTTTTTGGGTGGAATTGCGTGTGGCTTTTGGGTATGTCGTTGCTTAGTCACTAATTTTATATCACAGGCTGTAAGTTTAATTAATAAATTAATTTGATCTTCGTGTATTAATTGGGATAAAAATGGGTTAAATTAGCGTTTGCCGCATTCTGCAGGCGTGGTGCAGGAAACGTTCTTGCGATTTTTTGGAGGGATTTTATTTTCGCGGGATTTTTTTTTAATCGATTTTATTTTAAATTTGTATGTTTTTATTCGCCGGATGTAATAAATTTCTATGTATTTGAATATTTTATTTTGAGATTTTTGTGGAATTTGTCGTGCTTGTTTGTTTAATGTTTATCTCTATCTTGCCAGATAACTATAAATAATTTAGCGTCCACCTCTATAGATACTATTGTTGATTTATTACTAATATTCTGTTAGTGTCTTTAAGGCGAATAATAATAATAATAAAAACAATAATAATGATAGCAATAATAATAACAGTAATAATAATAATAATTATTATTATTATTATTATTATTATTATTATTATTATTATTTACCTATCACGTCTGTATTTTACTTAAAAACACAAAATTAAATGTTACTTCTAATTTTAGTATGAAATGAATATATATGTATTTATTAATCAAATACAGAATGACACTTACTGGGAACCTATTTAAAATTATTTAATGTAGCCTTTCTATACTAGTTTGCATTGGGCTTTTGAGGTCAGTTGTTTCGAAGGATAGTATTTGATAAGTAAGGCAAAAAGGCCTTTGGTATATTATACCCTTTTATACTGCTTTTTTATTTATTTTTTTTTAATATGTCTTCGGTATATATATATATATATATATATATATATATATATATATATATATATATATATATATATATATATATATATATATATGCGTGTGTGTGTGTGTGTATGTTTATATGAATGTATGTGATTACCTAATTGTGATTACCTAATTGTGTTTACGGGAAAGAGCCCAAAGCTCGTATCTTCCCGTCTCCTGATCGGTTCCATTTTTAGACTTAGTGATACTTATCATACCTGTTCTTAAAACTATGGATTGAGATAGCATTAACTACCTCCTCGCTTAGCCAATTCCAATTATCAACTACTCTTACACTGAAAAAGTATTTCCTTACATCCTGCAAACAAGTTTTCTTACGAAGCTTCAAACTATGACCTCTAGTTCTAGAGCCAGCCATATCGAAATATCGATCCCTATCCACTCTATCATAACCATGAAGGAATTTAAAGACTGTCACCATATCCCCCCTTACTCTTCTAGCTTCGAGTGATGGCAAGTCTAATTCCCTCAGCCTCTCATCATAACCGAGATTGCGTATTTCTGGCACCAGTTTCGTGGCATGTCTTTGAACTTTTTCAAGCTTAGCTACGTGCTTTTTCAAGTGCGGATTCCAAAAGGGGGCTGCATATTCGAGTTTTGGCCTTACATAGATTATATAAATATTTCTGAACATTTCCTTGTCCATGTGCCTGAAGGCTACCCTTACATTTGATAAGAAGGCATATGCTGCCCTTACTATGCCATTTATATGTATTTCTGGAGACAAATCTGCCAGTAAGTTTACTCCTAGATCTCTCTCATTTTCTGTCTCTTGAAGTTGTACTCCAGCCACCGAGTAGTCAAGCTTGAGCCTTCTTGCACTTTTATGTATATATGTAATTACCTAATTGTGCTTACGGGACAGATCCTCAAGCTCGTTACTTCCCGTCTCCTGATCGGTTCCATTTTGTACTTTTTTGACTATTTTCTCTTTTTTCAGATAATGCAAAGTGAGTGCACAGGAGAAAGCACAGTGTCTCGAATAGTTTATAGAGACCAAATTAGACTCAAGTCCAACGAAGGTTTAGAAATTGGCAGATCTGGGAGCTCATGTGTAAATAAGACCCGACATGTAGTCTCCGTGGCTAAATGGTAGCGTCCACGACTCTGTGTCGGCAGGTCGAGGGTTCGCGCCCGTCACGGACTGAGGTTAGTAAGGGCATACACTCAGGGTAACGATTACATTTGCCAAATCAAGTCCTTCGCAAGAAGGCAACCATCCTAGCCCTTAGTAGAAAAGGGAGTTCGAGACGTAAAACCGAATCAATCAATCATCATTATCACTTTATCAACAGCAAAGAAAGGTTAGGTAAAGCTATGTTAAAATTTGAGCTTGGCCTTAAGCTCAAAATCTAACCTAACCCAATTTTGATTTTCTTTGCTTTTGATAAATGGCAGGTCCCACTTCTTCATGAGCTCTCAGATCTCCATCATAGAAGCTTGGTTCAAGAAATGGAGGTGCGATTCATTGGCCGGCGAGATCTGACATTATTACCAATGATTTCTTTCTTTGATGGAGGCGTTCATTTGTAATTAGTTGTAAACATTCATTGGACTTGTGTACCTGATTTTGGAATAAGCTGGAGACGACACACCTCCATGCTGTCAACTCGAAAGAGCGCTCCTCATGATTGGCCAACTTGGGATAACATTACTTAAGTTAAGGTCCTCTATCTCCAGTTGCTTAATTATGAGATGCGTTATCTCCAGTTGGCCAGTTGTGAGGCGTGTTTTCCCCGGTTGACGTTGCTGAGGTGCGTCTTCTCCAGTTTATCCTGATTTTGTTTTGATAAACCATTCAACACACAGTACTTAATTCTGTGCATCCATTTTGGTTTAGCTGAATAAGGAATAATATATAAACTGTACAGTGTTGGATGCTAATATGAATTGACTGTACAGTAAAAAAAATTATACTTATGCAGATTATTATACAATGCTAAAGCTGTAGTCATCGTGGCTCAAGCTGTAGCATCCGCGACTCTGAGGAGTCAGGTCAAGGGTTCGTGCCCCGTCATGGTCTGAGGTTAGCAAGGGCATGCACTCAGGGTAAGGATTACATCTGCCAGAACAAGTCCTTCGCAAGAAGGCAACCGTCTTAGCCCTTGGTAGAAAAGGGAGTCCATGACGTTAAACTGGAAAGGATTATATGATGCTACAGCTGAAGACATTTTAGACTTAAAGAGTACTGTCCTGGACAGCTCGATCTTAAGTCTTTCTTCAATCACGGATCCTTTTCTGTGACTCATCTACACAGAATATCTTGCATATTCGTTACACGTTTTTTCACATCTAACAAGTCCCAACACTCCCCATGTCTGTTTCTCTTTGCTTTATGTTTCTTCGTGCCCAGGCTTGAATGAGGGCAAATTTCTTTGCCTGTCCTGATGTCACGCTCATAATAAAATGTGAAAGGTGTTAAGATAATTGCAGATACCCTATTTTATATATATATATATATATATATATATATATATATATATATATATATATATATATATATATATATATATATATATATATATAAATATATATATATATATATAAATATATATATATATATATATATATATATATATATATATATATATATATATATATATATATATATATATATATATATATATATATATATAATTTTATTTTATTTTATTTTTATTTTTTTTATTTTATTTTTATTTATTTATTTATTTATTTATTATTTTTTTTTGAGAGAGAGAGAGAGAGAGAGAGAGATAATTGCAGTGTGACAATATCAATTAGGACAAACTTTATCTTCTTGAAATTATTACAAAGCTTTATACAATAGTAGTACAGTTTCTGAGTATTTTAATAATTGCATTTACCAGTGACATAATAGATATTCTTTATGTATGAACGCCCCACAATATTGTAATAAACTAATGAAACACTTTATCTCTTAGGAAAAAAATTTATTTTCCGTTGATGCTCATTGTTACTTGCCTTATCATGAGGCTGTAATCTTTTATACTCAGGTTTGATAAGAGACTAATTATTAATCTGTAGCTAGTTATGTACTCAGTAGGCAGAGTACACATTTTGTCTTCCCCGGCCATTGCTTGCCACATTCTTTAAATGGTATTTTTAATATGTTTTTGTGGTATTTTTTAGATCTCATTATGAGAATGCTTCACATAGAAACTTATGTAGGCTAATAAGTTACACTTTTTTTATTATTACGTTATGGTAGTGTATATTGTTTATATGTTTTTTAAGAGTGACGGCTTTGTTTCTGAAGCTAGCAGGATGTTTCAGTGTAGCAGAGAATTTTATGAGTAGAGTTTAATATATTCTACCACGCCTCGCCTCTTGTTGCTTTGAGTGTAAAATTCCTCCTCCCCCGTCACCAGGGATATTTCTTTTTGTCGCCTGAGTGGGAATAGATTAGTAATGAGTGAATGGTGAAAGAAATCTACAGGAAACAGTACTAAATGATCATATCAAATATTTACTTGGTTTGAAGTGATGAGTGTAGCTCTGTTCAGGAGAGACCGTTATGTCTACTTGGATGAGGATGCAAGAAATAAAAGAATTTAGTTGTTGGAATATCACTGAAGCAGCTGGTACTTTGGTGTCATATACCTGGCTATAGCATCAGTGATCAGCACTAAGCCTCACTGGTAAAACTTTCATCTTGACTTGATAAATGCCAGAATATCCCTAATTTCTATTTTGAAACTCTCTTCCTTGTCATTTGTATGCTTACCCTATTTATCCAGAATGCAAAGCAAAGACACCTTTGTAATTTGCAGCTCTCCACCACATCTATTGATACTATAAATGTACCATTGGCATTATACTAATGAGTACCTCTGTGATATTTAGTCTTGTAAAGGTTGCTTCAGAGACAATGATATTGACTGTTGCATGTTAATCTCTACCATTTCAGTAAGATTGATTTATGTTGGACATTGAAGAGGTATAAAACATAGATATTAACTTGTATTCACAATCACTGCTGTATGTTTAAAAAGAAACATTTATGGAATTGCAGTTCACCGATATAATCTTTGTCCTTCATAGACTTTATCAAAAGATAGATTTTACATGTACATCATCTCTAACTCCTAAGAAGAAGTTTCCTTTACTTCGTCATTGACCCCATTAAGTTTGCTTCTTGAATTTCATCCTGTTGGTGGAACTGATATTTATCACATTCTCATGCAAGAGACAGACCTACATATATGCATGTTTTGCAGTCATCATCTGTCGCATAAAATGTCCTTCACAGCTTAGGTAAATTGGTTTGCTCTTTATAGTCCTGTCTTTAATGTCTCTAATATATAAGTTGATTGCAATTTTGTAGAAGCATAAAGATACTGGTATGATATTAATTTGGAATGGTAGCTCAATGATGGCTAGCTCATACTGCTATCTGTTTGGAATAGAAATCTGGTGTTTATATTAGTCATGCGTAAGATAGTTGTAAACATATATGTCCTTTAACTTTTTATTGTATTTATGGTTCACTAGCTACTGCCATCTCAGCTGGCCTCATCTTCACAGGTTTAGCCCTGAGAGTGGGTGTGTATATATTTGTGTTTTTGCTTCTTACTCTTAGCCTGTGTCTATATGACCACTGGTGATGCAAGAACTTCAATGAGAACACTTGAGAATTGCTTATTATAAATGTCTGTCATGAAGGTAATGTTTATTCAGGAAATGTTTTGATGCATATAAGTTAAAATATGAGCCTGAAATACCAGTTTGTTTAGATATTTCCAACTCAAAGCTTAAAGAATGCACTGAGAAAAGTTTTTTATCAATATATAACTTATACTTGTCTTCATTTTTCCTGTTGTATTTGACATAGGTTTCAGTGAAGTATAAGTTTCCTATCTTTAAGAAGCGTGGGAAATTGCATGTGATTCTTTCTCTTGGTGAGTGATAATATATAATCCTTATGGATGACTCACTTTCTTAATACTTCCTCAGGAGAGTGGCCTAGGGAATACTCAGATAAGGGGGGTATGGTCCTTGGGAGACTCAAGAACCAATCGTTTCATTTTTTATGTCAAACCTTCAAGTGTTATATGAGCCTTATTATTCTCACATATCACTCGCTCATCATCTTGAGTGAAATCTTACCTTCTTTTATCAAGGTTGACCTCCAGTTTTGTAGGGACCCTGTCTGCTTATGTCCTTTGGTACATTTTGCTAAGCCTTTGCTATGAGGTACCTCTGTAAGAAGAAAACATTTTTGACAAATCAGTCTTGGAAGGGTTCACGCATGGGGAAGGTATCAAGACATTCTGTTCTTCTAGATGGCATACCCCAGTTGAGTTAAGAACTTCGAATGGGTGCTTTCCAAATCCTCTTTAACTTTATTTACTTGATTATTGTCATAATCCACGTGCTTGTTGTAAAAGGAATATTGTTGCTAGCAAGAAAAACTTGGGCGATACTACATCCTAGTTGTATTGATAAAAGAAAACACCTTGAAATTTCATACGTAAGAGGGGCTCTTTTGAAGTTATCCTACTTTACATGGAAAAGGGGACTAATGACATGATAGTGAGATGAATTTATTTTCTGAATTATGATAGTACATAGTTTTTTTACTCCTAGTAGATTATATGGGAGTGACACCAGTCACTATTTTTCACCCTGGATCAGATCTTGATTTCTACTAATATTGTGTTAAAGGCTAAAATATTGGTGAATTCATTAGCAGCATGTTATTTTTTCTGGAATAGCAAGGGCAGTGGTCAATGAGGGTGTGATGGTCTTAAGAGGGGTGCAGTTTATAACATAACTACCTCATTCTGACTTCAGAGGATAGTAATATATGTATTCTCAACTTATGACTCCCTTCTGGGATTGCAATTTCAGTGATCATTTGGGTCAGTAATCTGTGGGATTACAGACCAGTAAATGCTGAAACTACTTCTTGGGAATATTATGGGGCTAAGTAAAAATTCCTTGTATCCCAAAAGTGGATACTGTATATCAATATCCATTCGGCTCCTCTCTCATCACAAACTACAAAGGAGAATATTTTTGTTTATTCATGTCTACCCTGTCACAGAATTAAGGGAAATGCTGCTTCATGTATCATTTATTTGTTTTTTAAGTATTCACTATGATACTTTATAGTCGCATATCCTAGTTTAATATAAAGCTAAGGAATGGAAAGTTATCTCCATATATCTTGAGTAAATGCTGAAAAGATTGTTATAACGTCGTAAACAATTAACTCACACTCTTGAGTGTTGACCTGAAGGGATATCATAGGTTTATTGCTGTACATGTCTCATTTTATCTTAATGCAGGCATTAGGAACACAGAATCCTTTATCTTCCACAGGTAATTGGTTAGAAAGACTATTAATGCAAAAAAAGTCACCCATTTTCTTGAATCATTCATATCGACCCATCTTACCATCTTTTCTAATCCTAGTGTGTGCCATTTACATGTCACTGATCTTGTCGTTTGATATCTCACCTGATAGTGACTTTGATCTTGAAAGTGTAGCATTGGAATAAAGGGTAACGAGGCAGTACATTTATGATTCCAAATTCCTTATCCAAATGGTATATCATACTCTACCTAAGATATACATTATACTGTATTTTTTTAAAGCATAAAATATTCCTTTATTTATACTTCATCATTTCTCAAATTTTTAGAGCTTGTAATGATTAATTTATATCTTATGCCAACAGTGTGTAGGGTATTTATACAATACTGCAAAATCAATTGACATAGTGTATTTTGAAATATTTATTTAGCATATTTGGGAATTGAAAGCATTAGTATTATAGCTTAATTCATCATTGAAAGAGGTGAAGTGGAGATAGAATTGATATCACTGAATGCATGTAGAAAAAGGATAATTATGCAGCTGAGAGAGAATGCCTTTATTCTTATAGACATTTTTTTAAAGTAAGCAAGGAAGAGCAGAATGTAATGTGTTTTCTATTGTTAAAGGAATGTTTCCATTAGATATACAGTACTTTATTAGTACTGAAATATTTGCCCAATTTTTTGAAAGACGAGTATTGTGTGAAAAGAAAGATGAGTTATTACGTGTATTTTACTTATTTTAATAGAATATATTTGAATATTTTTTTTATAGAATTAGGTTTTTGTTGCCAATATAGCATAAGAAATTAATTTTGTATAGCCTTCTTAAGGTTAATATTGTCCCTTTTTTATGGCATTTCAAACATTGAATATTTTTAGCACAAATAAACTTTATTTCCATTTTACAATGGGTATTCGTCAGCCAGGACAAGCCCCAACCCCCCACTGTGATGTCCACCCACAGCAGTTCCTGCCAGTAAACAGCTTAAACTCTCGGTCTTGGACGGGGACCGATCTTTCGACCTCGTGAATGCGAAGCCAGCGCGTTACCACTGTACTAGCCTAGGCACCAATCGACCATTGCGATACTACAGCTGTAGGGTCTTGTGGACTTAAAGAAGACTGTCCAGGACAGTTCGATGTTTAGTCTTTCTTAATTTACGGTTCTCTTTCTATGCCTACATCAACACTGAATATTCTTGGATATTCATTACACATGTCAAATTATCCCTTCAAAGTACTCCCCATCTCTGGTTTTCTTTGTTCCCAGGCCCAGTGAGTGTAGATTTATTTATATATATATTTTTTGGCCAATCCTGGTGTTACAATCTTAAAAAAAATAGAACGGTACATATAGATGTAATACAATGAGGTTATGAAGGAATTTGTTTCACTAAAATGTACATTGTGTGGGCTTCATTGAAGCAAGAAGTAACATTGAGAGAAAAATGTAACAATAGCTACCTATAGATACTTAAATGGAATACTGACCATCTCATGGAAGTGAGATTAATTGGTTATACAAACAAGAATTGATACCTATTGACTTGGGATAATAATGGTCACGCGGAAACACATGAGAGTAAATATAACACGCCGGTGAATGAATTTTCTAAACTACGGACAAGCACATTAAGGTTAGTGAGAATGATAGGAATACTGAACACTGAAACATTATAGTTACATTCATTTAATATTGTTTTTTATTTCTTTAAATTTGATAATGGTACAGAGCAGGCTTGCACTGTGGCATGAATGAATATTTCTCAGTGCCATGAATATACCTTAAACAGTGATGAACAAAACTTTACAAGAAGACTATCTAGTGGTGTTGCGGATGTCTCATATGGTACTAAAAGACTTAAATGTGACTGCAGTGGAAAATTTCCTGATGTCATGGGAGATGACTGTACGTATCAGAGAGGATAGATTTATGGGAGAGCACATGAGTATTGAGGAGTGAGCATATGGTGAGTTTCTCCCTGTAATAGGATGAAGTAAGAAAAACATATCTTGTAGTGAGAGAGGATACTGAATTGGGTGTTTGATGCATCCACTAGGTAAAGCTCACTTCCTTAGAGTTGCCTATTGATGATTAGTTTACCGCATATTGTGGGAGGCTCATTCTTCGGTAAGAAAACTGAGTATAACTGAATTGACAAGGAACCATCCGTAAACATTTTGAGGTAACTGGTTAGTAATTTACTAATTCTGTGGGCCTAAACAATGGAGTAAGGAACTTTGCTTAGGCAGGAATATTGAAGTATAAAGTGTCAGAGGTCTGGGATCGGGAATGTTAGAAAACCCTGAAAATGGTCCCTCATTAACTTGACAAGCATTGTGTCAAAGACATTTCTGTTGGAGCCATGGTACAAGGATTTAGCCAAAACTGCTTCATAAGTAGCAGTGGTCGACATTGAGAGATTCTTTGTTTAGAATAGAAATGTCAATACATTTAACACTTTTCTGACTGTGATCCTGTCTAGGTTCCTCACTTCAATGAAGTTGGTTTTTGTTGACCATTCATACTCTTACTGTTTTGTTATAGATGTCCTTGTGGTATTCCAGAGAAGAGACACTTACTTCTCAGGAAAAGAGGAAGATCATAAATCCCTGAAAAGATTCCGATGTATAGGAATAGGAAATGTGATGAGGAGCATTTTGAGGCTGTTGATCATACCTTTTGAGATAGACCTAGATTTTCTAAAGTCTTGTAACGCTAAGAACGCTAGTTAGGAGAGTAATTTAGAGCTGCTGCTCCTAGAGCATTAGCAATAATGGCATTCTTGGTTGACACTGCTGTGAGATCCTGTACTAGCATACATTTTGTCAGATGTTCTGGTAAACTTGTTTTCATTATTTATTCCTCTCTTGATATTGGGCGTACCAAGTTGCGTCTTGGCAGTTCCCAATAAATACTTTCTTCCAATAATTCTTGAAGGTCCTCTTTCTCCGGATCATTATTTTTCTCCTTGTCATCCGTAGCTACACAGTATACTTGTTGCCTTAGTATAGTCAGGGTCGTGTAGAGCAGTGGTTCTCAACCTTTTTGGCCGGTGACCCCCAAGCAATATTAGTAGAGACTTGTGACCCCCGCCTTCCCCAGAAGTGCTTCTGACACATACACACACACAGTACATGCCTATGCACCGGATCATAACAACATTATATAATAAGATAAATCTTAAAATACCCAGCATTATTCTTAAGGTTGTGTAGCAATTTGTAACTGAGTACAGTAAAATAATGAAATATAAGGTAAAAAAAAGAAGGTTTTGTACTGAAATTTGTACATTCAGTTTATTATTTGTTTGAAATTTGTGAGCAGAATTATTTTGCCTTAGCCTTGAAACAAAAATCGATCATAATACTATTTTATTATTCTTTTCTTTAACATCATCTTACGACCGCTCAAAAGCATCTAGTGACCCCTAGGTTCAGAACCACTAGTCTAGAGCCTTCTTACACCTTTAGTTTATTATTTCTACCCAAGGAGAACAAAGGTAAGGGTGAGGAAAAAGGCCTCTCGTCTCATTTATAATTCTTCTACCCTTCTGACTAAGCAGGGATAAGATGATGGATACCCTCCTTTTACAACACTCACCTGAGAGTGGGTTAGAGGATGTGAGGGGACATCTCTCCTTGAGGCTGCTATAGGGCTGTCAGACATTCAAGATTAGTGTGCGCCCCTCTGTGTCCCATTACTAACTTCAAATAATTTAGTTGGACCTGAGTCATATCATTATTTACATCACTTGCTCATTTTCTCAAGCAAAATTTGACCCTTATGTATTTTACCCCTCTCCTTCCTTGTTCATTCTTATCCCTTGCCACTCGTACAAAGACCCATAGATAATTAAAACGTCTTTAACGTATATGTCATGGAAGATCCCCCTAGTGGGTATGGTACCAGGGCAATTCATGTAGCTAAAAAGTATTGTACAAATTGATAAGGGCTCAGGATAGAAAGTTTTTCTGTTCCAGAAAGTTTTATTTTACTTTATGTATTAAATTTACTTATGTGTGTGATGATCATCTAATTAATACAGCATTTATGTACTCATTTCTCAGCTGGAGCCTTGACATTAGGAACACAAACACACTGCATAACTGTGTTATTGAAATAAACAACTTGTTTTGTAAATTTTAAGGTATCTTAAAACTTGTTAAAGAAAATTCATTTGTACATTCCATTAAACATTGATAAGTGTGAAAATATACTTTATTGCAGAACTAACTTATCTGTTATCATGAGGCGCAACTCAAGTGACTCCTCTTCACACCTAATAGAGATACTATATAATGATTTCTGGTTTGGTAAAATTTACGAGAGGGAAAGCATATACAGTTCAGTATTTCCTTTCATCTCAGTGAGCTGAAGCTTATACCCCCATCACCTGTAGAGCCTGTAAAACAGATAACCAATGTGAATATGTGATTAGAGGTAATAGTTCTGTCTCCTTTTTAGGGAGGTACTTGATTCCAGATTGGTTATGCTATCATTGTAGAGAGACACGCTTGACGGAATTCATTGAGACACTGTTAAGATCTCTTTCCAGCCTTGTTTCATTTGCAGTGCTATTTAAGTTTTGGTTCTTAGTGCCCAGTGCTGTTGCCCTGTTCCTTACTTTCCTTCTGCCCATTATATTATTGTCATCTTTCATAAGAGGACAAGAAAACTGAAATTATAAAGGAACAAAATTAAATTTTCCTGAATAAGTCCAGGTCTGCCATACAGTTAGAATGAGCTGAGTATTTTAGGTCTGATAATGTTCTTTATCTTCTATACATTTGATTAGTCTAATGCACATTACGTAAGGTTGATAATTGAGTTTTGTTCAGGGTACTAGATATGTGACCTCGCTCTCAGTCTCGACCAGCTACAAGTGCTATGAAATATACCTTCCTTTCCTACCACTACACATATGTGTGGTGAGTATAGTAACACTTCTATGAAAGTTTGCTCTCTTTATTATTTTATAGGAGTAGGATAATGTATTAACTGTCACTCTTATTAAGTACTTCTCTATAATTTTCTGTGTTAAGTGTTAACTGCTCAAAATCATTGTGTCTTCATCGTGTTCAAATGTAGCTAACATGTACTGTGAACCATGGCGTAAATACATTAATGATATTTATAGTAATTAGTTGGCGACTTTGGGATAGAATGGGAACACACTATGGTATTTGTATTTAAATTCACAGAAACTAATGTACTGGATAAGTATTCCCCCCAAAAAAGAATTATTATTCAAGTAACAGATGACAAACGCTTACCCAGGCAAACCTGTATTCTTGATTAATGATTATGGTCTTTTTTATTACAAGGTTCATCCAAACAGGGTGTAATAAAGAAAATGCTAAGAAACCAAGGGATGTAGGCTCATTTAGGTTATTGTATACAAATATTGATGGGGTTGTTGGCAGGGCTGTAGAATTAATGACTAGGATACATGGCAGTAAGGCAGATACTGTAGTAATTACAGAGATAAAATTATATGAAGAAACATGCTGTGTTACAGTGTATTCTAAAGGTTACAAAATAATGAGGTGTGAGAGATCTTAGGTGACTGGTGGAGGGATAGCCTTGCTTGTAAATGGGTCCAGGTTGAAGAAGTAAATATTGCTGTAGGAAGTTAGTTCATAGAGCTTATTGTCACATGCATAAATACTGGCTCAGAGAGCAATAGCTCTAGTCCCATCAATAAATAAACAAAGACCAGTGTTATTGCGGGTACATTGGAAGTAATAAATTCACTTGTAAGCATTGCACATTAGAAAAAGTACTGTATAGGATAATAATTATGAGGGATTTTAATATCTTATGTGAGGCCTAGGCGTGAATATGCAGTTTTTAACCTGGCATTTGAGAACTACTGTGTAAGATCTGCTGGAATAGTATTGATATAGGTGATTAAGTATTTCATGATACCGTAGTAATATTTCAATTGAATGGAAATTTTTTAAGGTGATGAATGTATGGTATAAATAGGGACTGGTGTACTATAGATAATATGAAAATTTATAAGTAATTATCGTAGTTAATATTATTCTCAATCCGTGGGTCATACCCTCAATACTTAAAAATGTAAGGTAATGAGAATGGGTACAAGTGCAAGAAGGCCCAAGCTTGACTACTTGGTAGCAGGAGTAGAACTTCAAGAGTCAGAGAATGAGAGATCTAGGAATAAACACACTGGCAGATTTGTCTCCAGAAATGCATATAAATGGCTAGTAAGGGCAGCTATGCTTTCTTAGCAAATGTAAGGTTAGCCTTCAGGCACATGGACAAGGAAATGTTCAGAAATATTTATGTAACCTATGTGAGGCCAAAGCTTGAATATGCAGCCCCCTTTTGGAATCCGCACTTGAAAAGTTAAGCTTGAAAAAAGTTCAAAGACATGCCACGAAACTGGTGCCAGAAATACACAATCTCAGTTATGATGAGAGGCTGAGGGAATTAGACTTACCATCACTCGAACCTAGAAGAATGAGGGGGGATATGGTGACAGTTTTTAAATTCCTTCATGGTTATGACAGAGTGGATAGGGATCGATATTTTGATATGCCTGGCACTAGACCTAGAGGTCATAGTTTGAAGCTTCGTAAGAAAACTTCTTTGGAGGATGTAAGGAAGTACTTTTCTAGTGTAAGATTGTTAATAATTGGAATTGGCCAAGCGAGGAGGTAGTGAATGCTACCTCAATCCATAGTTTTGAGGACAAGTACGATAAGTATCAATAAGTACAAAATGGAACCAATCAGGAGACGGGCTTTGGCCTCTTTCCCGTAAACACAATTAGGTAATCACACGCGCGCGCGCGCGCACACACACACACACACACACACACACACACACACACACACACACACACACACACACACACACACACAGTTGATTGTGCCATCTGTAGCTATCTTATGTATTCCTTGTGTGATAATCAGTTCCTAATCGTGTTCAGCATTTGTTTTTTCATTGTGTAGCACAAGTGTCCAACACATCTGAACACTGTTATAAATATTTATATATATATATATATATATATATATATATATATATATATATATATATATATATATATATATATATATATATATATATATATATTTATACAAACCTCATTAGGAATGACTTTGACTCGGGTTATTACTCATTTATCTGTAGTAGGTTGGCTCATGGCATCAGCCGCCCGTTGCGATACTACAGCTGAAGGTTTTTTGAACTTAAATAGGTTTGTCCATGACAGTTCGATGTTAAGTCTTCCTTCAGTTACGGTTGTTTTTCTATGCCTACAGCTACACTGAATATTCTTGGATATTCATCACACATCTTTTATTATCCCTTCACATCTGACAAGTCATTACACTCTCCATCTCTGTTTCTCATTATGTATTCTGCGTGCCCAGGCCCTATGAGGGCTGTTTTATTTTATAATTCTTTTTTGGCCTGTTCTGGTGTCACAATTATAAAAAAAAAATATATATATATAAACCAGGTTTTTAGATGAGGAGTTGCAAAAGACATTGTTGTTTACGTTGTTTGTATACTGACCAAACCATACTAATTTAACTTGACCGTAAGGTATCTTCCCATTCTCTTTTCTATCGCTACTACTTCCATCGCTGCTCTGATGAGTTGGTGAATTGCATCCTTCCCACACTGCTTAGGCCGTGTAACACTCGCCAAGTGGCCTCATCTCACAGGTACTGTGAGGAGATTTGTAGCTCGCGGATTGGTCGGTGCAGCGACTTCTTCCTATCTACCTCCAGACTCTGGAACTCTCTTCCTCCTTCTGTCTTTCCCAATTCTTATGACATTTCATCCTTCAGAAGCAGATGTATCGTCATCTCAGGGCCTAGCCCTCCATATCGCTGGGTCCTCTGTACTTTGACTGATTTTTCTGTCTGTCGTTTTCCTTTGTGTGACATTACCTCATCTCTGCCTTGTCCTTAACCTTTTTCTTTTCCTTCGTCTTGGTATTTTCTCGTGCCCGGGCCTTCATTGATGAGGGCAGTTTTTGCCTGTCCCGGTGTTACACTCATAGAAAAAAATATATACGCGGTCTATTCTCGCTATCTGTCGGGTGTTGTATACTGACCTAGCCAAACTAATTCAACTTGACCTAGCCAAGGTAGGTTAGGATGCAATGGATTGGAGATATGGAGGTAGGCTGCATATGCATATAATAACGCTAATTAATTATAGTAATATGCAGTTATAACTGATTTTTTACGCTCTCTCTCTCTCTCTCTCTCTCTCTCTCTCTCTCTCTCTCTCCTGCATATACATATAATAACGCTAATTAATTATAGTAATATGCAGTTATAACTGATTTTTTACGCTCTCTCTCTCTCTCTCTCTCTCTCTCTCTCTCTCTCTCTCTCTCTCTCTCTCTCTCTCTCTCTCTCTCTCTCTCTCTCTCTCTCTCTCTCTCTCTCTCTCTCGACTGCATATACATATAATAACGCTAATTAATTATAGTAATATGCAGTTATAACTGATTTTTTACGCTCTCTCTCTCTCTCTCTCTCTCTCTCTCTCTCTCTCTCTCTCTCTCTCTCTCCATGTTATCCCATTTCATGACACATTGAAAACAGGTGTTCCAATACGTGTGTATATAAATATTAGTATTGTTAATTAGCATGACGTACTCATCTAAGCCTTTGTAGTCGCCGTGGCTCAATCGGTAGCGTCTCCGACTCTGAGGCGTCAGGTCGAGGGTTCGCGCCCCGTCACGGTCTGAGGTTAGCAAAGGCATGCACTCAGCGTAAGGATTACATCTGCCAAAACAAGTCCTTTGCAAGAAGGCAACCGTCCTAGCCCTTGGTAGATAAGGGAGTCCGTGACGTAAAACCGGAACTCATCTAAGCCTTTAAGATTAAAGTTTGTGCTGGAATATTTAGTTAAAATGAAATCTCCCACTCGTATAATTTTTGCGTTGTTGCGTAGTTATGGCATGGCTTATTATTATTGTTATTATTATTATTATTATTTAGGTTTAGGTTTCGGTTTTACGTAACGAACTCCCTTTTCAACCAAGGGCTAGGACGGTTGCCTTCTTGCGAAGGACTTGTTTAGCAGATGTAATCGTTACCCTGAGTGTATTATTATTATTATTATTATTATTATTATTATTATTGTTCTTCTTTTTCTTCCTCTTCATTTTCTTTTTCTTCTTATTTTTATTAATTTTATTAATATTGTTCTTCTTCTTCTTCTTCTTCTTGTTCTTCTTCTTCTTGTTCTTCTTCTTCTCCTTCTTCTTCTTCTTCTTCTTCTTCTTCTTCTTCTTCTTCTCCTTCTTCTTCTTCTTCTTCTTCTCCTTCTTCTTCTCCTTCTTCTCCTTCTTCTTCTTCTTCTTCTTCTTATTATTATTATTATTATTATTATTATTATTATTAATATTATTATTATTATTATTAATAATAATGATAATTTTATTGTTGTTGTAGTTTTTTCTTCTTCTTCTTCTTAGTATTATTATTATTATTATTATTATTATTATTATTATTAGTAGTAGTAGTAGTAGTAGTTGTAGTATTCAAAAGCAATTGTACGTGTATTAAGGTCTAGGTAATATATTACTATATTGAAATGAAGAAATGCAAAACCTCATCGTCACTATTTTGTTCATCTCGATAAAAACACGAAACACACACACACACACACACACACACACACACACACACACAAACGCACACACACACTATTTTGGTCATCTAGAGAAACAAATGAAACACACACACACTATTTTGTTCATCTAGAGAAAAAATGCAAGTTTTAAGGACAGGTATGATAAGTATCACTAAGTATAAAATGGAACCGATGAGGAGACGGGAAGATACGAGCTTTGGGCTCTTTCCCGTAAACACAATTTGGTAAGTACACACACACACACACACAGGGTTATCACGTATCCGCCTCTTAAAATAGCGTTATTTTACCACTTAATCATGAAAAAAAAACTAGTAATGACCTTGTGTTTCCAGCCACTTAAGTGTCTCGTATTGTGTGGTTTCATCTTGTGCAAGGCAATGGGGGTCATTGAAGTCAAAATGGCATAATTCACGTCACGGTCTGAGGTTAGCAAGGGCATGCACTCAGGGTAACGATTACATCTGCCAAAACAAGTCCTTCGCATGAAGGCAACCGTCCTAGCCCTTGGTTGAAAAGGGAGTCTGTGACGTAAAACCGGAACGAAGACAGACTGTAACTGTATAGAACTGTAGTTTCAATAGTATATAAATCATATTTAAACAAAACAAACAAACAAAAACAAAAGTGTAAAAGCTGTTTGTTTTTATCTTCGTATTTGTTTACTTGTTTTGTACAAGTAAAATATTTATTACAATTACAAGATGTAAATGGTCCCTGAGGGAGGGGGGGTAAGAATACTTCCTCCGTGTTCCCCTGCGTGTCGTAAAAGCTGACTTAATGGGGCGGAGCGAGGGGACTGGGAATCACCTCCTCTGTATTTACCTCCCGTGTTATCAATAAAAACTAGTGCATGTCGATTTTTTTTATAAGTTTATTTTTAATTAGTATTTGGAAGAAGCTCTGATGACCTAGTAGTTCTAGGGTAATTCTAGTAGTAGAAGTAGATGTAATAGTAGTAGTAGTAGTAGTAGTAGTATTTAGTGCTATTTAGGTTACGTGAAGACCCCCCCAAAAAAGCCATTTTGTAAAAAGAGAGTCGGTAGCGTCCGCTACTTTGAGGCGTCAGGTCGAGGGTTCGCGCCCCGTCACGGTCTCAGGTTAGTAAGGGCATGCACTCAGGGTAACAATTACATCTGCCTAAAAAAGTCCTTCGCAAGAAGGCAACCGTCCTAGCCCTTAGTAGAAAAGGGAGTTCGAGACGTAAAACCGAATCAGAGAGAGAGTGAGAGAGAGAGAGAGAGAGCGAGCTAATGAAATGCATAAGTTAATTATAAACTTAACCAGCCATATAGTGAAAGTGAATTTAATACCCTAGAGTTTACATGGCTTCCAGATGTGTGTAAATCTCTAGGTAAGAAGTTTATAAGAACAAGTTTGACATTTCACACTTTTATAGTTAATTGAGGCCCGCATTGTTAGCACTTAACGTCATAACTTTCACTCTACATTCTAATGTTGCCCTATTAGGTCGCTTTCACACCTAAGTGCCACGTCGCACGTGGCATGCCACGTGGCACTCCATTTGAAAATGAACATCCGGAAATATATGAAACCTTTCATACAGAAGTGGCGTGACATGTCTCATGTGTCACGCCACTTCTATGTGACAGGATTCATACATTTCCGGATGTTTGTTTTTAACTGCCGTGCCACGTGGCATGCCACGTGGCTCACCAGTTAAAATCGAGCATCTGGAAATGTATGAATCCTGTCATACAGAATTGGCGTGACACATGAGACATGTCACGCCACTTCTGTATGAAAGGTTTCATATATTTCCCGGTGTTCGTTTTCAACTGCTGTGCCACGTGGCGTGCCATGTGGCATGCCACGTGCCACTTAGGCGTGAAAGCGGCCTTAGAGTACAGATTGAAATATAAATAACAAATAAAGAAACAGTGATAGGGGTTGCTTGATGAAACGGAGAGTAATGTAAATTGGATTTTCATGAGTCCTGTAGCCATTGATTAGCCCACTCGAAGAGGCTTCTTCGATGCCCGGTCGAAGTTCTACATCCAGTAAGATTCCTTCTCCCCATCTACCCCCCAGACAAGGGCATTATGCACTCTGCAAGCTTCTCACACTTCTAGATGCAGTAATTTATACTACTAGATGCAGTAATTTACACTAATTAGATGCAGTAATTTACACTACTTAGATGCAGTACTTTACTAGATGCAGTGATTTACACTTAGTATTTGCAGTAATTTACTCTACTAGATGCAGTAATTTACACTACTTAAATGCAGTAATTTACACTACTAGATGCAGGGATTTACACTACTAGAAACAGTAATTTACACTACTAGATGCAGTAATTTACACTACTTAGATGCAGTACTTTACACTACTAGATGAAGGGATTTACACTATTATATGCAGTAATTTACACTACTATATGTAGTGATTTACACTACTAGGTGCAGTACTTTACACTACTAGGTGCAGTAATTTACACTACTAGATGCAGGGATTTACACTTCTAGATGCCGTAATTTACATCACTAGATGAAGTAATTACAAGAGGCAGTAATTTACTCTACTTAGATGCAGTAATTTACACTACTAGATGCAGTAATTTACACTACTAGATGCAGGGATTTACACTACTAGAGGCAGTAATTTACACTACTAGATGCAGGGATTTACACTACTATATGCAGTAATTTACACTACTATATGTAGTGATTTACACTACTAGGTGCAGTACTTTACACTGCTAGGTGCAGTAATTTACACTACTAGTTGCAGGATTTACACTTCTAGATGTAGTAATTTACATCACTAGATGAAGTAATTACAAGAGGCAGTAATTTACTCTACTTAGATGCAGTCATTTACACTACTAGATGCAGTAATTTACACTACTAGATGCAGGGATTTACACTACTAGAGGCAGTAATTTACACTACTAGATGCAGTCATTCACACTGCTAGATGCAGTAATTTACACTACTAGATGCAGGGATTTACACTTCTAGATGCAGTAATTTACATTACTAGATGCAGTAATTTGCACTACTAGATGCAGGGATTTACACTACTAGAGGCAGTAATTTACACTACTAGATGCAGTAATTTACACTACTAGATGCAGTAATTTACACTACTAGATGCAGGAATTTACTAGATGCAGTAATTTACACTACTAGATGCAGGGATTTACACTACTAGAGGCAGTAATTTACACTACTAGATGCAGTAATTTACACTGCTAGATGCAGTAATTTACACTACTAGATGCAGGGATTTACACTTCTAGATGCAGTAATTTACATTACTAGATGCAGTAATTTACACTACTAGATGCAGGGATTTACACTACTAGAGGCAGTAATTTACACTACTAGATGCAGTAATTTACACTACTAGATGCAGTAATTGAAAGTTAATAATTAATTCCTTTTTTATGTTTAGTTACAACAGAATATAAATTGAGTTTGTAATCTCTCTCTCTCTCTCTCTCTCTCTCTCTCTCTCTCTCTCTCTCTCTCTCTCTCTCTCTCTCTCTCTCTCTCTCTCTCTCTCTCTCTCTCTCTCTCTCTTGTTGTTGAGTTACTTTTAGTGATGCCGAGACTGGCAAAGAGAATTGCTTTCATCGAGCCCGGGCACCAAGAAAATTAAGAGAAAGTAGCAGCTTAAGGACAAAGCAGAATTAAAAGATCGATAAACAGTGAAAAATAAAGGATGAAAGAATAGTCAATGTAATAAAAGCCAGTAATACACTCAGGGTAAGGATTACATCTGCCAAAACAAGTCCTTCGTAAGAAGGCAACCGTCCTAGCCCTTAGTAGAAAAGGGAGTTTGTGACGTAAAACCGAATCCAATTATGAGTAGGAAAACAAAGATAAACTAAAATGGGGAGTGTTGTGTCTTTTAAATGTGAAGGCATAGCTAAAGATGTGCAAGGAATACGCCGGAATATGCAAAAAAAAAAAAAAAAGGTTTGTTTTACGTCACGGACTCCCTTTTCTACTAAGGACTAGGACGATTGCCTTCTTGCAAATGACATGTTTTGGCAGATGTAATCGTCACCCTGAGTGCATGCCCTTGCTAACCTCAGACCTTGGAGGGGCGCAAACCCTCGACCTGACGCCTCAAAGTTGCAGACGCTACCGCTTTGCCACGGTGACTACGAACATTGCACAAAGATGATGTTATATTTTTACAAGTTTGGGAATCCTCGCATTTGTTTTTCATAAAAATTTATTTATTTAATATATTTTTTTCAGTTTGTATTTTGCGTATTTAATTATGGTAGTCACCGTGGCTCAAGCGGTAGCGTCCGCGACTTTGAGGTGTCAGGTCGAGGGTTCGCGCCCCGTCACAGTCTAAGGTTAGCAAGGGCATGCACTCAGGGTAACGATTACAAAAGCCAAAACAAGTCCTTCGCAAGAAGGTAACCGTCCTAGCCCTTGGTAGAAAAGGGAATCCGTGACGTAAAACTGGAACATTTATCGTAAAATTATTGATGTATTTCTTTATATTTTTGCTTGAAGTTCCTTATCGATTAATCTTGACTTTTATGGTGGTCTGTGTGCTTCAGGTTGCGCATCTTTCATTAATTACCCAGACGATCCAACGGAATTAACTGGTCAAGCGGCAAGAAGCTCATGAACTGTTAAAAACCCGATTTGAACGTGTTCTGAATGGTGTTTATGTTCGTTACGTAATGTTTGGTGCTGTCGCCTTCATTCGGCTTTTTTGTTTGTGTATATTTTTTTGTATTTGTGGTTGATATGTGTGTGTGTGTGTGTATATATATATATATATATATATATATATATATATATATATATATATATATATATATATATATATATATATATATATATATATATATGTGTGTGTGTGTGCGTGTGTGTATGAGTGTGTGTTTATATATATATATATATATATATATATATATATATATATATATATATATAGAGAGAGAGAGAGAGAGAGAGAGAGAGAGAGGGAGAGAGAGA
>JAXCGZ010011403.1:130000-158990 GCA_037179515.1 Halocaridina rubra | reverse complement strand
GTCCAGTCCTCTTATTTTCCTCTACGTCTTGTGCACTATTCTTTTTCCTTTGAATATCAGGAAAATCTGTAGTATTATATATATTTATCCTGTCATCTAATTCAAAGTAACAATCAGCGGCCATGTGATTCTCCCTGCCACATTTAAAGCAAGTTTTCTGCTGTCCATTATAGTAGAATACGATATTATGACCGTGAATATTTAATGAGGAGGGTACACTCCTCTTCAATTCCATCCTAGCTGTTCGTATACCATTTAGAAGTCCCTCAGCCTTTCCGTATGCAAACCGGTTTAATCTGATTCCATAAACTTTTCCATAATTCTCAAGAATTCTCAGAATATCTTGTGTGTGTGTATATATATATATATATATATATATATATATATATATATATATATATATATATATATATATATATATATATATATATATATATATATATATATATATATATATATATATATATATATATATATAGATAGATAGATAGATAGATAGATAGATAAATAGTTTATATAAAACACATGTAATCATCTCTCAATCTCATGATAATTCCTAAGACAACTAGTTTCTAATACTAAAGTTTTTCCTATGCATTCGGTTGTGTGCATCTACACGTGGCTAGGTACGTGAATATTCATATGTGTAAGGTATGTATATTTCCTTTAAGGCTATAGTTGTATGTGAACAAGAGTGAATCTGAGTAGTAAGCATTTGTCAATTAACTTTTGACCTCTTCTCGATAATTTTTTTTTTTCATTTTGCTCTTATTAAACAAAGAGCCTTTGATCCAGATGCATCTTGGCCCCATGAGGTCTGAGCTATGGCCCTAACACTGTATAGACCCTGAGGCAGCGAGCTACTCTTATTTCCTCTCATATACACATAATCACCTTATAAAAAGGGTCTGTCCCTAGCTTTTTATCACTCTTTTTATTTCATTTTCTTGCATGTCCCCAAAATCCTTCCCATCCTATACCCCCCTCTCCAGGGATGACACCCTAAATAGGGCCAAAAGAGTTCAGTCGAAATAGTCACCAATTTTCTCCCCCTCCCCTGTCCCCGTTATCGTTCGTTCGTTCCCTAAAAAATAGAGAATTTCATGAGCGAAACATTATGTACTCTTATGGAATTACGTACTATCCATGACGAAAACTGTGAACCCCCAAAGACCAATATTCTGAGGAGATTTGTCAGTTCTTCTTAAGACCTTGTGTAGGATACTTGTGTCTGATAAGAGGAGTTTATATCCCGTAGAGTCTTTGGATATTAGTGACATCTCTGCAACAAGAAAAGTAAGTTAGCATCATTTCATGTGTCCCAGTTAGTCCCCATTCCAATGGGGGTGGACACAGACATATTTGAACTAGGAAATTAAGGCTAGAGCAAGTACACATTAAAATAACAGGAATTTCAATAGTATGCATGCTACTTATAGGCAGATTATTATTATTATGGAAAATTATATATGCTGTATGTAACATTGATCATTAAAGGTGAGGAGAGTATTACTTCTAAATTTAAATAGATACAGGCTAGATTTGGTACCTTGTAATATACCTTAGTTATCTATATATACTTCCAACTCTGCCGAGGTTTTATTTCTATATCGAAGGGAATATCTTTGGAAAGTTTTAATAATTGAAAAATTTCCATGGGAATTAGATACCTTATATTATTATATTTGTTACTATAAGATTTGACAATCATTGCCTCTTTCATTATGAAAAAAAATTTATCTATCATAACATCTTTTCTGAAAGCAAGTTTAAGCTGGTACTCTGATGCATATGGCTGTTATTGTACTGTACATTCAGGTTGCACTGACTCAATGAATGTACCAAAGAACCCTGAATATATTGAACAGAGATTATATTCTTGAAGCTATTCTGGTATTATTTTCCTAAGAGAGATTTTAGAACTACCATTAAAAGCCATGTATTTAATAAATGTAATTTTGAAATAAATTTGTCATTCGTAAATTTAATTTTAAACATTGGCAAGGTGAGTTTTGTCAGTATTTGAAGAATTAAAAGAGTTTTTATTTACCAAAAGTGTTCTATTCTAGAATATCCGTGACTCTAAGGCGTCAGGTCGACAGTTCGCGCCCCGTCACGGTCTGAGGTTAGCAAGGGCATGCACTCAGGGTAAGGATTACATCTGTCAAAACAAGTCCTTCTCAAGAAGGCAACCGTCCTAGCCCTTAGTTGAAAAGGGAGTCCGTGACGTTAAACCAGAACAAAAATTCTATTCTAGAATATAATAAATAATTGTTTTGCAAAGTGAGATTTTAGAACTAGGTAAATAAAACACATTTTTGTTAATGGGGTTCCGAAGTTAAGTTTCTTTACGGAAAGTTGAAGTTAAACATTTTCGTGTTCGAAAAATTATTGATATTATTTATATTAAGTTTAAATCTAAATATATTACAGAATGAGATAGACCTTTTTTTAATTGAACGCATTCTGTAATTTTGAGATTCATGACTGATAACAAGAATTATTAATTCGCACATTTCAAAGCAAATATCCAATGTATTTTATTAGCTTCTCCCAGTCATTTCCAAATTAATCCAGTATAAAGCATATAGACATTTTAATTAAACTACTTCTGTTGCTATTGTACTAAACTAATCCGTTATTATTATAGTGTTATTAGTAAATGCAATATGGAGGATTTTCAAAATGTTGGCCAAACTAATGTTGTTGTTGTGATGAGAGTTCTGCCATCTATTGACATTAGGAAGAATTAAACCGCTGTTGACATTCGGCGAGGCATCTTTCGACCCTTTTAGCATTGTAGAATTTAAGTCCAATTAAGCAAATATTAAGTGATTGAAATTCTGTAGTAGTGGGCTTTCCCACTTAAACTGTAATTTAAAGGTTAGTTTTAAGTGGGATTTCTAAATAATTAATGTAGTGGGTTATTGTATAGGTATCGGATTTCCCACCTATACCGCGTTTTTTAAGGTAAGTTTTAAGGTTATTTTAAGGTATTTTTTAAGTGACTAGAATTGTGTAAGAATGAACTCTCCCATTTAAACATTTTTTTTTAATGTAGTTTTAAGTTTTCGTAATTTCGTCTTATTTAGGGTCTTCCTGAACCCTAGGGTGGATGCTGGACCCTTCCTCGACCACAGTACAATAGAAAATAGAGAAGACACCAATGCACTTTTGGCCCCTAGGAGACTGAAATAAATATAAAATTTAACTAAATTAAATAAGATTTATTTCCAGTTTCCTGGTTATTAACCTTCTTCCTTCAACCTTATTAATCCAACTGAATAGCAGGCTCGGCGGCTCGAGTCAACTTCCTCTACTTGTCCCTATCCCTTGCATCTCCCTCCTCCAATCCAACGTCAACCATATCCCTCCCACCACGCCCATCCATCTGATCCTCTGGCGCCCCACACTCCTTCTCCCTATCACTGACATGTTCTTAGCTCTCCTGATTGGTTCCTCCTCCCCTCTTCTTAATACATGGCCATAGTATCTCAGACGAGCTTCCCTAGCCTTCTCTATGACATTACAAATTCCACACATTCTTCTTATATATCGACTCTCTTTCCTCTCCAGTAATGATATTCCAGCAATCCATCTCTAAACCATCCTCATTTCTGTGCTCTCCAACAGTCCCTCCTCTCTCCTCCTAAGTGACCAAGCTTCTGCCCCATATAGCAGTACAGGCCTGACCACTGTCTTGTATATCTTCATTCTGAGTTTTAACAGCATTATCTTTTATAAGATAACTCCAGTCACTTCTTTCCATTTTCCTGGTTATTAATGCAAAACCGTAAATAATGAAAAAAAACATGAGAAGTTCAATTACATGTGAATAAATAATCAAATTAACAAGTAATATTTTATATGACTTTGTAATTAGTTCCGGTCATTTAACAGTTTAGTATCGCGGCCCAATTTATTTCCCGCCAATTCTTAACCCATCCTAACCATTCTTAACCTAACCTAAGAATGGTTAGGTTAAGAATTGGCGGGAAATAGCCGAAATTCGGCCGCGATACTAAACTGTTAAATTACCTTAATTTCAATGCCCAAGGTTGACTTTTCTGATCTCTTCTTTACTAAATACTGTATTAGATGTAATTACATTTCGAACTTTTAATATATTAGCTAGGGTTAAAGGAGCTTAAGAACTGATTTTAAGTGCTTAGGACTGACATCTCAAAATATAATTTTAAGCCTATCAACTTTTTCTTTATATGTTTTATTGTTAACTCAAGAGAAAAAAAAATATTTTCTTAATTTTAGATAATATAGTTGTAATCGACTTGAAGGATACTCATTCATACAGAAAAAATACTCCAGCATCATGCCAGAGTATTATTTAAAAATACTTTTTAACAGTAAGTAAGCTAATATGAGAGAGTTTAGGCATGCTGTAAACAATTTTAAAATTTTTGATTTTTTGCCCAAATGTTGTGGTAGTTTTATGTAATTTATGCTTATTATTAGCTATTTAGATTAGTACCGCTGTAGGATAGTGGTTAGAATGCTCGACTCTGGAAGTGACATACCCCTTGATTGAGCCCACTGCAGGATGTTAGGAAGGATCTTCAGCATTAATTCTCCAGCTCCTTCCTGTCTGTATCAGCCCTCACAATAGGAACTTATAACTACTCTTGAAATAACAAACAACATTTAATGCATAGAGTTTATTACAAAATTCTGTTCTGAATTTTTGTTTACTAATGCTAAGCCAGACAAAACTTACAGAGAAAGTTTTTTTTTTTTATTTCAGGCTTTGCAATCCAATAATCTGCCAAAATGGATCATATGCTACCCTCGCCTGGGTTCAGCATCCCCAGTATTGGCACTCCTATGCCACATACTGGGGAAGATGAGATGATCTTACCATCCGCACAGCAGCAGCAACAGCAGCAGTCAGCGCAGCAGCATAGTCAGCAACAAGCCCAACAGCAAGGAGAGCAAATGAATCAGCAACAAACATTTGGCAGTGGTTTTACTCCTCACAGTCTTATGCAACCGCATACTCCGGTTAGTAAACTTTCGTTGAATTTAAAATCTTTCAAATCCTTCTATATGCATGAGCCATAATCCTCGTGGTATGGACAGTCTTCATGTCACTTAGTACTTAAACATCCATCTTTCTCCTCAAACACATGCTGTATAATACGTCCTTAACTTTTCTCTCATTGCTCTTTCCATACTTGAATTTTTTCATCCACATTGTTTGTGTGTAAATATGTATGTATGTCCCTTTCACTTGCTTCACAACCACGCACAATCTAAGAGCCAAGTACACTATTAGGGATTTCATTAGAGTTAATCTGCCAGAACTGCCTTGTATGTTTTTACTTTGAGAGGTTAATACAAAGGGGGAATTCCCAGTCCCACTTTATGCCCCATATAGTTGACTTTTACAACATGCATGGGAGCACGGAAGTGGTATTGTATTTGACCCCCACATTAGAAGAAGAAAGAAGAGAGTGCATAATGAAATAGAATGTATTCCGGAAGTCAGAGGATGCTCAACTCCTCACTTGGAGAGAACCCCCCTTCTCAAAAAGTTTATTAGTTTGAGTTATTAATATATCAATTGTTACCTTTTGTTTTGTTTTTCAAAAGTTTGTGTTTTTAACTTCATAAATACATTGAGGAAGATATCTTTTGTCAAGGGATATTATTTAGCATATTTAGCATTTCAAGATATACAGTACACTACTGTATGATGCAATATTTATGGGGACCACTGTAGTGTAGTGGTTAGAATTCTCTACTCAGGAGCTAACAGACCATCGGTGAAGCCCACAACTTGAATGTTATTTAGAAGGAAGGTAAAAGAAGGTCAGAGTAAGACTTGCAGTGTCTGAATGGTGAAAAGTTAGTGATGGTGTTCCTCAGGGATCAGTTTTAGGGCCACTTTTGTTCCGTATACTGTATATGTAAATGACCATGGTAGAAAAACGTCTGAATGGGAGTGCAGATATTAGAGAGAGATATAAGGAACTTTTTGAGGAACTGATCTTTTTATTTCTATATTACATAACATGAAATTTAATACACTACACAAAATAAATGCCGAACGATGAAGAGGTTTTTCTCTCTTCAGAGTATGATGTCACCTGTTGTAGGAGGTGGTTCGCAAATTAGCGCTGGCATGTTCGGATCAGCAACAGGTCCTTCTACACCTCTTGGGGGGCCCATGACCCCAATGACACCCCATTCTGCAGATCCCAGCATCACCCCACAGTTACAGTAAGTAACAGTTTTAATTTTAATATTATTTTATATTGAATTATATTGTATCATATTATAATATATTACAGCTTCTGTTATTGAATAATTCAATATGAAATTCTCTAGTATAAATATTGATCTATTTTGTTATCTTTTTTCCATTTTTCTGTATTACAATTAGTCCTCATTTGAATTGGTGTGGACACAGACCTGGTTGAAGCTGGGAGATTAAGGCTGGATGCCTTTCCAAATGCCCCACCCACTTTCTACCACCGAGCTACCTCGGCCCGCTTAGGTATTGCCCTAATATTTATGATTATTGGGAACGTACTGATTGGAGTACCCATCATTATATGTTTTTTTACATATGTATTGGGACTGTATTAGTGCAATGGTTAGATCGCATATCGGGAAGTGTGTTCGAGCTAACTGTGGGGCATTGGTTAGGGCATCCAGCTTTTATTCCCTACTCCAACCTGTGTCCACCTCCATTCGAAAGGGAATTAAGAGTGACACTTAAAAAATGGCATACAGTATGGTTTTTTTTTATTCATCAAATAATTATACATTGGGACATGTGTACATGGGCACTCCCAGTGATATGCATGTGTTAACATTACAATCTGTATTTGGTCATGTATAAATGAAATATTAATATCATATATGTATTTCTTTCTATTTCAGAAACATTGTGTCTACGGTAAATTTAAGCTGTAAACTTGACCTGAAAAAGATTGCGCTTCATGCCCGTAATGCCGAATATAATCCCAAACGTTTTGCAGCCGTTATTATGAGAATAAGAGATCCACGCACAACTGCATTGATCTTCTCATCAGGAAAAATGGTCTGCACAGGAGCGAAGAGTGAAGTCGATTCAAGATTAGCTGCGAGAAAGTATGCCAGAATTGTTCAAAAGCTAGGTTTTCCCGTAAGTTCTGAACTGTAAAAATGTTTTTTTTTCTCAAATGATGCATTATTTTATATATTGGAAATAGTCCCCATTCGAATGGGGGTGGACAGAGACAGATTGGAGCTGGGAGGAAAAGGGTGGATGCCCTTAACACCAGCAGTGGGATTGAACTTTGGTTATTGGCTTCTCAACTTGCGCACTCTACCAGTAACTTGAAATAAGTTACTTTTATTACCATATATCTTGATGCATTACTATAAGCTTATTGGATCTTGTATAGAAGACTCACTCCATGTGCTGCAGGGTTATTCATATTTACTTTGCAAGCTACCTAACCTGACAGTAAATGGGGTTATTTAACTTTACATATGTCATCGATTCTTACCCTGTTTGGTGTTGCTGATGTAGCATTCTTTTTCAACACAATGTTTCACATTGAAAAGTTTTACTTAAATTCTTTACAATAATCAGTTGAAAGTTATGAAAAGATAGCCTGCAGATTATTTTATTCATATCCTCTCAATAGATTGTCAAATGGGTGTTATTGATTTGTTTTAAAAGTAAGCAAAATAATACTCAATGAATAAAGTAGTGTGTGTAAATTTCTTGTATTTTCTATTAATGTGAATAAATTCAACTAAGCTATTCCAATGGCCTTTAAAAGGCTACTGCAATGTATATAAACAGTGTAAAGAATTAGATATATCATGTAGATTTTTGGGTTGGCAGTTGTTTTATAATTTTGTTCAGCTGTGAAGTAGATTCTGTACCATACTACAAGTGATTCATGTACTGAAGTTCAGAAGTTTATTACTAATTTGAAAAGCTTTTGCCTGTCATAAGGGTAAGGCTTTAATATGTTTGCAATTGATCTTAGTGTGTGTGTTTTTTGTAATTTGTTCTATTTCTACCATACACAGTACTGTACTTAAAATTTGTTGCTTTGTGAAGATATATGGCTATTATGGAGTGATAACATTTTTTAATACAGTGCTATGTTTTAATGTTATTTATTTATTTATTTTTTTTTTTGCAGGCAAAATTTCAAGAGTTCAAAATACAAAATATGGTTGGTAGTTGTGATGTCAAATTTCCAATCAGGCTGGAAGGTCTAGTTTTAACTCATAGTCAATTCAGCAGGTGAGTATGGAAAATCAATATGTTGCTTTCTGCATATTTATTGCTTTTCTGAAACAAAAATCATATAAACAGGTAGCTTTAGCCTATTCGTTCAGACTTTGCCCTGGGCAGTGGAGAAGGGAGAAATTTTCATTCCTACCTTATTTTCTCCTATGCTACTTACAATAATTAGTCCCGACTGGTTTGAGCTGTAGCAGGAAGGTGACTGAAGAATAATAACCCATAATGAACTTACAAATGGTTTCCGTAAGTAATATCTAACATACAGAAGGGTATATTGGAAGACGAAGCCATTAGTTACAAGAACAGACAATTATTATGACGTCATTACCAATCAACTGGATTATTTTTGCTTCCCTGCCACGGCTGATTCATCAGCCTTATTTTAAGTTAAAAAATATATCTTAGTGAAATCTATTTGTAAGATTATTAAGGGCCATTATTCTTCAGTCACCTTCCTGCTACATCTCAAACCAGTCAGGACTAATTATTGTAAAGTAGCAGTGGAGAAAATAAGGTAGGAATGAATTTTCTCCCTTCTCCACTGCCCTGGGCAAAGTCTGAACGAATAGGCTATAGATGTTTGAATACTCTAGTGTGGTTTTTCATTTACACTAGCAGTTTTGCCTCGTAACTGTCCTACCACTTGGTCGTCCAAGTTCGGCAAAAAACTTGTTAATATCTGTAATATGGCTGGGATATTTGGAAAGGTTCTCATAAAAAGAAACAAGTTATAGAGAGGGAAGGATTATTTACTCATTCCTATGATAAAAAGATCCCTCATGGCAGAACATCCTTATCCACTTACCTTGTGAGTGCCCCAAGCAGGGAAGTGGGGGATAAGTGTGGCAACCCTTTATTGCCAAGAAACTGATAAGAGTTTTTGCAAAACATGTTTGACCTCTGTTGAATGTGTCTGCTTTGACTCGGTCACCCCATTACAAGGGAGAAGGTGGCCATTGTATATGTATGTATGTTTCAGACTTTTTTTTTTTGGCTCATTTTTTTTTGTTTTTTAATCAAGAGAAATACCATATCTTGCTAAGCACCGCAAGATGGCCATAACTGCAACTGAAGGTTGGAGGCTTCAGGGCCTTATCACACCCTACCCATCCCTTCCTCATGCGTCAGTTGTTTTTATTTAATATATTGCCCCAAAGCACTGAAATTAGTAGGGTAGCCACAGCTGACAATACAGGCAGGCAATAGAACTCATTTTACCATCTCCTTATTTGGCAGAAAATTAAATTTTAAGCAACAGGCCTAATCATACTATACCATCATCATACCCTGAAGTGGCAAATATTAAATTTTAGTCAACAGGCCTTATCATATCATACTCACTCCCATACCCTTCTGTGGCAACAAATTTGATTTTAGGAAGAAAGGGATTGCCAACCCTTTAATCACCTTCCCCTTTTAGTTGCCTCTTAGGACACAGGGCATACAGTTGAGGTAGTCTTATTGTCTTCCACTACCAAATATGAAATAGAATGATATACAATATTTATAAGTTATATACAGTATATAAAAATGCCTGTAAATATATGCTGTATCTAATGTCTATATAAATTTGTTATATTTTCAGTTATGAACCAGAACTCTTCCCTGGTCTTATATATCGTATGGTAAAGCCTCGAATTGTGTTACTGATATTCGTGTCTGGAAAAGTTGTCCTGACGGGTAAGTTATTTTTTTTCTCATATATGCTGTAAAATAATTTGTGCACTATTTTTGAAAATAATTCATGCACTAGTTTTTGCCTATAAAGGAAGATATATATATATATATATATATATATATATATATATATATATATATATATATATATATATATATATATATATATATATATATATATATATATATATTATATATACAGTGTTACCCCGGTTATTCGCGTTTCTTGGTTCGCGTTCTCACTGTATCGCGGTTTTTTTTGGCCAAAAAAAAAAAATAAAGATTATTGTGACACCAGGATGGGCCAAAAAATGATAAAATAAAGCAGACTATCAGGTTGTAAAGAGAAACAGAGATAGAGAGTGTAATGACCTGTCAGATGTGAAGAGATTATAAAAGATGTGTAATGAATATCCAGCTCTCTGCTGTGTTTTAATATACCTCTGCATTACTTTCATGATGTCTATTCCAATAATTCTGCTTCGATCTTATTATTATTATTATTTTTATCATTGGCAACAATAATATTCCTTTGATGATGATTGTGGAATTATTATCATCATCATCATCATTATTATTATTATTATTAAGGGCTCATCATTGTTTGTACATCTGTTGGTTTATTTACTTTTAATAACTGTGTAAAGTGCCCCTCCCTAGTTGGCTGGGACAAAGAGAGTGTGGGGGGTTGGGTAGAATAGAATGTTGGAGAGAGAGAGAGAGAGAGAATCTTTAAGTAACTCTTTTGTTCATTCAACCAAAACTACATTATTTATAGTAAAAATAATGGTTTAATTACGAATCCGTAGTAATAATGATGATGATAATAATAATAATATTAATAATAATGATAATAATAATAATAATCTCCACAATCATCATCAAAGGAAAATTATTGTTGCCAATAATAATAATAATAAGATCTAAGAAGAAGTTTTAGAATAGACATCATGAAGGTAATGCAGAGGTATAGTAAACCCAGCAGAGAGCTGGATATTCATTACACATCTTTTATAATCCCTTCACATCTGACAGGTCATCCCACTCTCCATCTGTTTCTCTTTACAGCCTGATAAAGGCCGTTTTATTTTATAATTTTGGGCCTGTCCTGGTGTCATAGTCATCTTTAAATTTTATTTATTTTTTTTTTTATTATTATTATTTTTTTTTAAAGGCTGATCCTACTTCGCGATTTTCCTGGTTCGCGCCGGGTCCTGGAACCGAACTACCGCGATAAGGGAGGCAACACTGTATATATATATATATATATATATATATATATATATATATATATATATATATATATATATATATATATATATATATATATATATATATATACACACACAGTAACCCCTCGCTATAGCACGGTTCACCTATCGCGAATTCAGTGCATCGCTTTTTTTTTTTTTTTTTTTTTTTTTTTTTTTTTTTTTTTTTTTTTTTTTTTGCAAAAATATTAAAATATTAAAAAAATAAAAAAAATTTCAGTATTTTCATTTTTTTATTGAAAAAATAAAAATTCATTATTTCATTGATAAAAAAAATTATTTCCCAGCCTAAGAATAATAAAACAGTAAGAAATAGTAAAAAAACATGAATTTAAACATGTAACTCTGCACCATAGAAAGTATGATACCGGTATCAGCGTTTCGGAAAACGCAAAGGGTCGCACCTACGTGAGCTAGTATATATTAAAATTTCCAGTAGTTTCATTATTTTATTGATAAAAAAAACGTATTTCTTAGCCTAAGAATAATAAAACAGTAAAAAATAGTAAAAAACATAAATACTCACAGTATTGCACCATGTAAAATACAATACCGGTATCAGCGTTTCAGAAAACGCAAAGGGTCGCACCTACGTGAGCTAGTATATATTAAAATTTCCAGTAGTTTCATTATTTTATTGATAAAAAAACGTATTTCTTAGCCTAAGAATAATAAAACAGTAAAAAACATAAATACTCACAGTATTGCACCATGTAAAATACAATACCGGTATCAGCGTTTTGGAAAATGAAAAGGGTCGCACCTACATGAGCTACTACATATTGAAATTTTTATTATTTAATTGATATAAAAAAAGTATTTCCTAGCCTAAGAGTAATAAAACAGTAAAAAATAGTAAAAAACATAAATTTAAATATATACACTCACAGTATTGCACCATGTGAAATACTGTACTATAGCGTACACTGTATTGGCGTCTTGGAAAATGCAAAGGCTCGCACCTACATGAGATAGTTCATGGAATGCTATTGGCTGAAAGGGTGGGAGACGACGAATCACAGAATTGTTTTTCTGTATGTTCTGTATCATGGGGTCTGATTGGCTTTTTGATTGAAGCTTGGTTCTCCTACCATCTTCCATTGTCTCGCCTCACTCATTCAATCTAACTCACATGTGTGCCGTTCGCGTTGTGCTTATTAATACGTTGTGCTTCAGGGGTTCTTTCAATAACAGTCTCCTTTGCCTCAACAGACTCCCCTTTAATTTCAAGCGGCTCCTGCAGATCTTCTTTAACGTCTGATTTACAAGAGATTTCCTCTACTTGGGGAGCATCAGTATCATTTCCTTTGCCTCAACAGACTCCTCTTTAATTTCAAGCGGCTCCTGCAGATCTTTAATGTCCGATTTACAAGAGGTTTCCTCTTCTGGGGGAGCATCAGTATTATTTCCATCTTCTGAACATTCTTTTTGAGGCAATTTCTTTTTAACATCTGGAGCTTGTGTCATTTCAATGTCATTTTCACAGTTTTCAATGCCATCTACATCCATCATAGAAGGAGAAGGAGCACAATTGGTTTCTGAAGACTGACCTGAATTGAGACCAGTTTTTGCAAAGTCCAAAGTATTTTTCAAAATATCACTGACAGGATACTTGGCCTCTCCACTTCCATATTTTTCATAATGATCAAGGGTTTTCATAAGTATATTCAATTCACTTCGTAACTTAGCCACGAAGAAATCGAAGAACCTGGCCTTACACTCGAACGTCTGGCAGCCATGTATGAACACGTGAAAGCACTCCAACAACCCTCACAAGAAAATGATGATAATATGGTTCGTTCGGTGACCTTCTGCAATCTTCTCGACGATGCCATGATTCCTTACAAGACCATCTTCCAACAAAAGAAGAAACAGCGACAGCAACTCCACATTACCATGTTCTTCGCTCGCAAAAAGCAGCCATAAAGCTGTTATTGGCTGCGGAATAATTTCCTATGGAGTCTATACATGTCATTACCACCTCATTCACGGTAAGTTTACCTATCACATTCATATAAATTTACGCTTGCATGCTCTTATTTATAAAGTAAAGGGTGGTTTTTTAACGGTGCAGGGAGGGTTTATACAGTAAACGTAAAAATAATTGTAAAATACCTATGTATATGAGTATGTCCTGTCATCATCACCTCATTCACGGTAAGTTTAATTATCACTTTCATATAAAGTTACGCATGCACGCAGTTATTAATAAAGTAAAGGGCGGTTTGTTAACAGTACAGGAAGGGTTTAAATAGTAAACTTAAAAATAAATGTAAAATACCTTTGTATATAGGGTGATCCTACTTCGCAGAAATTCACCTATCACGGTCGGTCCCGGAACCAAACCCCCGCGATAAACGAGGGGTTACTGTATATATATATATATATATATATATATATATATATATATATATATATATATATATATATATATATATATATATATATATATATATATATATATATAATATATATATATATCACAGTATATATATTTAATTTTTTTCATTTTATTTTTTTTAGTTTTTTCCACCAGGACGGGCCAAAAAATAATAAAATAGAACAGCCCTCATCGGGCCTGGGCACAATGAATACATAAAGTTAAGAGAAAAAGAGATACAAAGTGTATGACTTGTCAGATGTGAAGGGATGATAAGAGATGTATAATGAATATCCATGAATATTTAATGTAGATGTAGGCTAAGGTTAACAGTGTTTTCATAACTATAGTTTTTATGATTTTTTTTTTTTGTGTGTGGTAAGAGTCGATAGGATAATTAAAATTATGTGAGAATGGAAAACTATTTTTTTTATATTTTTTCACTAAAATCCGGCTTTTGTTTTTACAGGTGCCAAGAAGAGAGAACAGATTAATGAGGCATTTGAAAATATATATCCCATTTTAAAAAGCTTTAAAAAGCAGTAAGAACTGTTTACAGCTTTCCTTAGAAGAAAGGTAATTAGCATAATCGCGTTGTGGTCGATATGAAAGTGCTCATACACTGTACGTGACTCCGTATGGTGTTTATTTCAAATCGTGCCGTGCAGAATTAAGGAGCTAAATGCAGTGATCAAGATATGTTGGATTCTAGTAGAATGTGTGCTTTGACTCGGCCACCCTCTTACAAAGGGGATTAGAGCCATTGCATATGTATGTGTACAATGTAAGATACCCATTCCCTCGGTGAAATTGGCTCTAGCTTTTTTATACCCACAGTTTACATACCATTTACTTTCCATAATCATTGTTGATCAGTTTCCTTTAATATTAAAATTTTTTTTTAGAATTATTCTTTAACTGAAACTGTCCTGCATACTTTAAAAAAGGATTTTTTTTATTCTTGGAGTCATTTATTATAAAAGGCAAAAGTATATGGTATGGGAAAGATCACGTTCTTTATTTTTTTTTTTTTAAGTTCATATAAGAACTACTAAGAGTATTAAAATGGAGTGGCTAAAACCGTTCTTGCATATTGTAATAGGACCATATACTTGCCTGCAGACATGCTGTTACAGCATGGGTTAATAGGCTTTAGTTTACTTATATCTTTGAAGATTGCTTTTGGGGGTAGCTTGGTTTCATCTTGAGTTATACAGTATTACTGCATTATTGTGAATGATTTATCCAATATTACTGAATTACAGTGAATGAGTCACCCAATATTACTTATGGTGAATGTCTTTGAGTTATCCAATATTATTGAATTATAGTGAATGAACTTTCCAACAGTAGAAAATTTTGGTGAATGATTTATCCAGTATTGGTGATTTATAGTGAATTAGACCCAGCTATCCCCTGGCATCAAAGATAGAAGGAAAGTTAAGCATAATAACCAAGCAACAAGAAATTCAGCATAATTAGACACCTGCAAGACAACAAGACTGTATTTTTCCCGTTATATATGTCACTATTAATCCCCATTATTTGGGTGGACACAGATCGGAACTCGGGAATTAAGGCTGGATGCCTTTTCTAACACCCCACATTGGGCTCTGTTGCTGGTATGTCATTTTCAAATTGAGTGCTGTAACTAGTACGTGGTACCCAGCAATACAACAAGAGTATCGTAATAAATATGCTATGAGGCTGGCTATGAAGTATATATGGTAAATATTGAAGTATTGTACAATGATGGTGGACATATATTTGCAATACATTGTGACGCAAGGACTCAGGTGTTATGGTATCCATTTGTACAACTGGAATTATAAATTACTTTGGAAATGTTGACATCAATACACTGTTCTGGTTGATCATCAGTTTGTAATATGGGTTCGACCTTGAAATATATTTTACTTAAGGAATTTGTATTTATGAATGAATACCATATATAGCACTGTTCATATGGGGGTGGATACAGACATGCCTTTCTTAACGTACCATAGCGGGCTCAAACATTCAAGAGTGACTTCTCAACTTGCACACACTGCCGCTGAGCTCCCGTAGCCCCCATGTGAGAGATTACCACATGCACTTCAGTATCAATTTTTTTGTTTTGTTGTATTAATTAAACTGATGCATTTAGAATGAAACTGGCTTAATAGTTGACTAAGCACAGCAATAGTACTGAATATGTCATGACACCGTGTGCAGTATTGGACTGAATGGTAAATCAATATTTGAAAAGTTATGTTAGCACTAGTAATAGTGCAATATATCAAATGTGATGGAGTTCAATTTTCAGTACACTATGTAGTTGCTATTAATCTTAAGAAGCTGTAACCTGATGTATTTTATTATTTTATAAAAAAAATTTCCATGTTTCTTCATGAAATTGCTCAAAAATTTTTCATTTATGTAATTCCATGATATTCTTTGTAATTTCATACTCAAGTGTTTAATGATAAAAAAATTTTAACTGTTAAGTAACCATTATTCATTTTGTATTGTGTTCGTATTTGCATACAGGATGCATAATCATAAACAGAAATGCAAGTATGGCATATTTGTCAGATGCCCCTTCTCTGAATAGATTACTTATGCTATTTTACTTTTTTGTGAAAGGGCTTAATATTTTAGTATGCAAAAAGAACAAAATCTGTCTCATACTATTATATCAAGGTGGTAGAACATCTTAGTTTGCGTAAGGAATTTGTTTATAAGAACAAAGCTAACAACTGTATATTTTCTCAGTAGAAATACTTATGCAAATAATATCAGTACTGCACTAGGTGCAAGACTTGTGAATTCACTCTTTAGTGCAAAGTTGATGGTGCCAGAAAAAGGATTGATTCAATATTTAATATTGTAAGAATCAAAGGTTAGAGTTCTTCATTAAAGTAACAGCATCTATTTATCTATATACAGTAGTCATAATCCCCCTTATCGGGGTTGGCTGAGTCCAAAGAAAACCTTGACTCTGTGGGAGGAAAATACAAAAGAGGGGATTCCCATTCCCTTGCTCCACCCCGTGTTGTCAACTTTTACGACACAGAGTAACATGGAAGACTTAATGTGTAACAGCATACTCTATCTAAAAAGTTTTAAGAATAGCAAAAACTTCCCTGAGAATTTTTTTAATGATGGTATTTGACTCCCTGCTACCTCAATTCTGTTATTACAGTTTTGGAATTCCTTAACAGCTCACCAGATGTGGCATATTGTTTGAAGTAAATAGTGTTGCTTCAGATATCTGTTATATTTTGTACTGTATTTGCTTATCTTACCATAATCTCATCCATCACATCAGTTTTTGAACACATTATTGCTTATTTTGATGAGTTTTGTAAATATTGGAATGAATTATGCCAGGTAGTAGAAGGAACAAAATGCATTTTTATAATTACTGATAATTATGTAAAATTTATGACAATGTATGAAAACAAATATTGGAATGAACTTTTCAAAGTATCAGAATTAAACGTAGTGCATTTTAAGTACTGATAATTATGTACAGTTTATGACAGTTAATGAAATCTGACATTGGATGAATTTTTAAAGATATTAGAAGTAAAGAAGGTGAATTTTTATAATTGATAAGTATGTTCAGTTTATGAACACTGATCTTGAAATGAATAGCTTCGACTCGCCTGAAAGTGTTGAGAACTCATCAGAGATCATTAAATTATCTCTGTGTAATTATTTGTCATTTTTAATATCAAAAGCAACCTTTGAAAGCTGTTTCATTATATTTTGTACTGTATTTGCTTATCTTACCATAATCTCATCCATCACATCAGTTTTTGAACACATAATTGCTTATTTTAATGAGTTTTGTAAATATTGGAATGAATTATGCCAGGTAGTAGAAGGAACAAAATGCATTTTTATAATTACTGATAATTATGTAAAATTTATGACAATGTATGAAAACAAATATTGGAATGAACTTTTCAAAGTATCAGAATTAAACGTAGTGCATTTTAAGTACTGATAATTATGTACAGTTTATGACAGTTAATGAAATCTGACATTGGATGAATTTTTAAAGATATTAGAAGTAAAGAAGGTGAATTTTTATAATTGATAAGTATGTTCAGTTTATGAACACTGATCTTGAAATGAATAGCTTCGACTCGCCTGAAAGTGTTGAGAACTCATCAGAGATCATTAAATTATCTCTGTGTAATTATTTGTCATTTTTAATATCAAAAGCAACCTTTGAAAGCTGTTTCATTACGTATATGATGAAAAGTATTGATTATTTCATGCATTCTCTCGTACAAATATTTTAAGCAAACTATATTTTACAAAAGCTTTAGTCAAATTCTTACCGTTTGGTTATCATTTATAATTTTGGTTTATATAAATATATTTTGAAGGTCTCACAATCGAAAATTTGGGATTATTAACTGCTGAAATAGTAATTATATTTTTTATAAACTCTGAATATCTTTTATAAACTGGGTTCTTATCAGTTTTATAAAATATATCTACAGTATTTAATGATAATGTAATTTTATTAGTAAGTTTATAAACACATGGATTCTTATACACATTCCTATTTTTTAATTTTACCAATTATATATCCATATCTTTCAATTTATATTGCACAGGTTGGATCCCGCCACGGGCCATCAGAAAGAGCTTTCAGCCGTAATCCCACAGGTCCAGCATGTGTGTCCACCCCCATTCGAATTAGGATTAATTGTGATACTTAAAGCGATGCATTATAGCATAGCGTGCTATTGATAATGAAAACGAAGAAATTACTTTTGTTACAATCTTGGGCTAAGGACATCATTTCTTGTATCAATATTTTCCATTTCGATGTATGAGACCTTTATTATCATGAATTTAGGTTTTACTGATCTCTTGGTTAGTTTGACCTCAGAACGAGTACACATGAAAAAACTAGTAAATTATATCTATTTAATTATATATGCACTCATTTTTTTATCCTTGTTGGTTGAGACGATGGAATTCCACCCTTATATTCTCTTTTTGTCATAAGAGCCAACTAAAAGGGATAAACGAGATATGGGCCAGCTATCCTCTCTGGAACTTATTGCTTGTCACAAAACGAGAGAAAGGGTGAGGAGGGAAAGAGTATGTAAAAGCCTTGCTGCTGCTTTTTTTTACCCATCCAACTTTAGCGGGATATTGTATAATGTAATACTGTATACACACGTTTATACCTGTTAATTGTAGCATAGAGGCGAAAAGTACTGATAATTCAAGCTTCTTTATTTTTTTTCTTAACACGCTTATGAGATAGAGAGGAGGATGAATATGATAAAGACATACTTTCACTTTTTTTTTTTTTTTTTTCATTTGTAGCCATATTTGTTGGTTTCAGTGGATATGTTTAAAAAAAAAAAAAAAAATATATATATATATATATATATATATATATATATATATATATATATATATATATATATATATATATATATATATATATATATATATATATATATATATGAAGCTAGAACCATGCTAGCATATGCAGCAGATATATGAAGCTAGACCCCTCCCAGCATATACAGCAAGTATGTATATATATATATATATATATATATATATATATATATATATATATATATATATATATATATATATATATATATATATATATATATATATATATATATGCAGTACTTGAGTACCTGAGCGCTAACATTTCATGCTTATTAGACAATAAGTAGCCCTAGAAGTGACTTGTCTGAAACCTTAACATGTGCATCGCAGATAAAGTAACACTAACTACAGTAAGGTTCATGCTACACTTCTATACATGGGAATACAGAATGTTACATTTAATAGAAACATTATATTGGAAAAGTTGAGTTCTATTATACACAAATTTGCTCTGGGATCCATGGCATTTTTAATAGGAAAATAATAGCATAGTGGGAATACAGCTTAGAGCCCTTTTTAAACATTTAAAATAGTTACATTTTGGATGGCAGTATAAAATAACTGAAGATTCGAAATGATGATGAGCACTTGTATTTGGAAAAATTGAAAGGCTTTGTAAATTGGAAGATGGGAAGTAACGTAAAAGATGACAAAAAGGGATTTGAAAGGTTGATAATCTCTTCTTCCCCGAATATCTTGCTTGCCACCAAAAATTTACTTGATCCTAGGAGAGGCAGGTTATGATGAGGCTATCTTTATTTCATATTTATATAGTTACAGCAACCCTGCTAGCATACATATATATATATATATATATATATATATATATATATATATATATATATATATATATATATATATATATATATATATATATATATATATATATGATGAAGGATGTCCTTCGAAAGCTCGTCTACTTCTCTTACAACTACGGCAATGAGGATTTCATGTTGAAGATAGTATCCAGCGAAGACACTTGTACCTCCATGGGAGTGGAAAATCTCGATCCAATTCCTCAAAGTTGATATTTGAAAAAAGCTGTCTTCAAACCTCATATTTTCTTCTCTGATGCTCAACTATATTATATATATATATATATATATATATATATATATATATATATATATATATATATATATATATATATATATATATATATATATATATATATATATATATGAAGCTAGAACCCTGCTAGCATATGCAGCAGATATATGAAGCTAGACCCCTCCCAGCATATACAGCAAGTATAGGAAGGTAGAACCCTCCTAGCATATACAGTACTGTACAGTATATGAAACTAGAAACCTGCAAGCATAAGCAGCATATATGAAGCGAGAACCCTTCTAGTATCCAGTATACAGTAATTCTATGAAACTGACAAGGCAGCTACAGATGAAACGAGTTATTGGAGGTATCAGGGTTTAATAACACCCTACCCCTTCCTCACCCCCTCTAGCAGCTGTTTGTTGGCAACAAAAATTCAGAGGACGTGGGATCGCCAGACCTCTCTTTTCTCATTATACAGGTATACCGTTTGGTCATTCGAATACCAACTTGCATATTTCATAAAACTGTAAAGTCTTACATTGGAAGAGCATAGACAATGATTAATAAAAATGAATAAGAACCAGGCTGTGAAATGCAGAATTGTATTATAAATTGCTTATGGAGAGAAAGAGAGAACACAGCAAAATTACGTGAAAAGTCTATTTAAATAGTGTCTTTTGAAAGGGTCACGTGCTACCCTAAGACTACGTGAGATCTGGGAGACCTGTATCAGTCACTATCGTACAATATTTTTTCTTCTTTCTTATCGCTAGAGGTATTTCATATCTTTACTGATAAGGCAGTAATGTAAATATTATGCAGCATGTAATATGATCGAGATGATTCATATTGTTATATATATAAAATGCGAATAGGAAAATACCAAAGAATTCAAGAATTTTTGTTAGAATTCAATCAAGATACGGAGAAGTTAAGTTATATTAGACTACATTCCAGAATGGTGAAAAGTCAATGGAAAAACTTTTTTAAAGTTTTCTTATTTTGTGAGGTCATATGACACGTGAAAGGCTTGAGAGTGATTTTATCATTCAAAAGCACTATGTCAGCACATGATAAATGCATTCTTTAATAATACAGTGTGATAGCCTACTTAATTACATATTGTAGTTAATTATCATATAGATAAAAATACAATTAGTCAGCATAAGAGACCGTAAGAAAATATATAGAAATAAAATACACAATCATAATGATATGTAAATACACACATTCTAGTACATTCATAAAGTTCGCTCTATTTCTTATTACAATTTTGTATCTACTTTTTTACATCAAACCTGAATGATATATATATATATATATATATATATATATATATATATATATATATATATATATATATATATATATATATATATATATATATAAACCTCCAAATATTTGGCCTTAGCTGCACTTCAAATTTGAATTTTTATGAATATAATATGTAATTTCTATATGTACACATTAATACTGTACCAGGATTATCATTATTTGTCTATCATAGAACAATTTCTTCGAAAACACCTTCTGTGAAAATAATGTAACTCAAATATGATAGTGTATAAGCCTTCCACAAGGCATCTCCTTTTCACCCATCTCCCTTGTAACCCTTAAATAACTTTAGTAGTGTTTCATGTCTCTTTAAATAACAGGAAAGGAAGAACCAGAGATCAAAGTATTTCGAGGAAATGGCAATGGGAACGGGATCATACTCTATTATTGATCACTACTATAAACTGCTATTTAGGTCTTGATGAAGTTATAAAGCAGAATTTGATCCCTGATACTGAAAAATATCAGATTATCCTCTTGGATTATTATTTAATATTAAGTTGTAAAAGTCCTATTCTCATCTCTCCGCATTTCTTCCATACTCCATGGGAGGATTTCGGTGTTTCCTCTTTTAACTTCAAGCTTGTGAACGAGTAGCCTAACCAGGACTCGCTTCCTGCCGAAGGAGATATCATTGGCCTTTATTCCATGGAAGTCTAAAGACAAGGCTAAAGGAAAAATGTCGATTTTATTCGAGAGAAACGAGTAACAGCAGAGTCATTTAATCTTGATTTATACGTGTTTTCTTTTGAGTCAATGCACTAAATATGCTTGTTTATAAAAATAATATAACATGGAAAAGACATGTTGATCTGGTATACTGTACATTCTAAACAATTTATTAACCGTCTAAGGAGACTTCTCCAAAATTAAGTATTTATCTCTTCGCAAACGCATATGAAGAAAAATTTCCTAAATTCCTGAGCTAATATCTTAGTTATACGCTAATTGTCAAGGATCTATTAATTTAAAGACAAATCGTTATTTTTTTTATTTTTTTATTGAAATTTCGTCTTTTTCTTGGTATTTTAAAAGGTGTCATGGGCTTACATGTTCATTTACAAAGGAAATGTAGAATTCCTTTAAAAATTTCAATCCAGATGTATAAGATTTGTTTAGTGTTCATTATACAAGAAGCTATGCACACATCTATACACATACGCAATTAGACCATGACTTTGTACTCATCTATCTATCTATCTATATAGATAGATAAATATATAGATAGATGAATTGCGTATATGTGTACACACGTAAATGCGTACAACCAACTGTACACACGCTCACGTGTATGACTCATGTGCGCATCACAGGTGAGCAGTTCAGCAGCTTTAATATGTGATGTGGGTTACAGCTGTGAACTTGGAGCCTTCTTCCCTGGTGTCCCTCGTGCACTCTTACACATCCACCTCGTGCACTTGGAATTATAATGAACTTCCTTTCCATCTTTTAGAACTACTTCTCTCAGGATGTTGTTTGTTTCTTTATTCATGTAAACAGCGATTAGTAATTTTACTGAGTCAGGTCATTTTCCTAGGTGAACTCTCTCTCTCTCTCTCTCTCTCTCTCTCTCTCTCTCTCTCTCTCTCTCTCTCTCTCTCTCTGGCTAGCTAGTTATCAGCAGAATCCAATTGTTCCTAAATGCAACATCTCATGAAATATTCATAATAATCGCTGTGACGTCACTTCCTATTTTCTATGCAGTTTCCATGACCTTGGAGATAAAGTCTGGAATGAGTCACTCTTGCGTTTCTTGGCAAAAGTTTTTTTTTTTTTTTTTAATAAACAAAGAAATCATGTCCATTAAGATGAAAACAAAGAAAATTAAACTCATATAGTAATAGACGCATCATTTCTTTTTATCATACGTCAATAATGATATATAATAAAGAATAATTAAGTGTTTAAGTGTCAAAGAAAGACTTCTTTTTCATAGAGACATCATTTGTATACGGAGGTTAACGATGTTGGTGTATTTACCCCAATCATATCGATCTATAAAGATATAATGAAAAGTAAATTCTAATGATCTCTTCTGATGGACGAATCAGGGCCGTTTGCAAGTGAGCAACTTTTTTTTATTTTTTTATTTTTTATTTTTAGACAACGGGAAGTGAATTCAATTAATGGAGGATTGCAACATTATACGTGATAAAAGTACTGAGTACTATATAATCTTTCTAATAAAGTAACAAATATATTATGGTTAGATCCATATATAAATAAATACATCATATGCTAACACTTAATTTGTTGTGTAGTATTATACGTGTAATAAAAATAAACGATGTTATAGTAAAGGTCAAACAAGTGAATGATACTGAAACATACATATTACGTAATAATTATGATTTGTTAAAAACGCAAGTCTTAAAAAAAACAAGTATTAGAGATCATACTTAGAATACCCAATAATAATAATAATAATAATAATAATAATAATAATAATAATAATAATAATAATAATAATAATAATAGTTAATGTCACGTGCTCTGGCTCTCTTTATACTCTGTCTTCATCCACTACTTACTACATCATGTTTTAGTGATTAATTTAGATATGTTGTACACATTTCTGTAATTGATAATACCACTACTTTTAAGTACTGATAACGGAAGCAAAACGAATATTCCTCATAAAACCGTTTCATAATTTGTTCATGTATGAACATGGCATCAATAACCTGTTGAAAGAAAATTTTAATAATCTATTCACTGATTACATATTTTAATCAATTATTCACTGATTTGAGTCGTGAGGCAATTGTGTTGTAACTATGAGCAACTCTTGTTTACTTCCCATCCAGTCTTTCTCTACGGGGTCCAACTACCTTTCGTTCAATTAAATGTCCTGCGAAGTGTATTTACCAATAGAAATATTCGTAAGAAGTGGGTCACTTATCGAACAATCCAAAGAAGCCTTACATCTCGTTTTGACTCCTAATAAACAAAGGTACATTCTTGCCACCAATCAAATTTGGTGTTGGTGAACGTTAAGGAAGCCTTAATCCACGAGAACGACCAATGGCAGCAATGGGGCGGGGACAGGAAGCTTTGTTATTTCGGGTTGACGCAGCCAACTACGTTTACAACTGAGAGAGACGTTGGAAAGAGAGGTTGTATAGCATATTTTCTCTTGCTCGAGTCCCTAATCTTGTTCAGCATTTCAAGATGTCTGATGCCTACTTCGACGAATACGAACACTATAACTTTGACGATAAGTTAGTGCATTCGCGAGGAAGTGGCAAGAATAGATCGAAGCAGGAAGCTGAGCAGAATAAACATCTCCACGACAGCGATGGACACACGCGTAAAATAGTCAATAATATGAAAAATAATGAAGCTAATAACAGGGCGACGCAAGCCACGTCCATTAAACATTAGGAGTAGGTTTTAATGGTGAGTAAAATATTTCTTTATTGTACTGTAAAACATTAATAGAATTATATTTTAACGAGGTTCAGTATGTGTTAAATATCTGGTTTTACTAGACTTACTGTGTAGCGATTTGTATTTTTTTTTTCTCAAGGTAATCTACTGTAAAAATATCGCTTAAGATCTTTTATTGACCACATATTGATGCATACTGCATGTGCCACTGCCTTGCAATGTATTTATTACAGTTATATACAATTTTATATGGATGGGTTGAATAAACCACGAAATACACCAAAAAGCTCAATAAAACCATTACAAGCTTTACAATAAAAATTCAACCTATTGTGACCTAAATATACAGCTAATGTTTCTACGTGAATGTTTATATATACGGGTTGTCCTTATTACTGGTTGCTAAGTAAATCATTGTTAATAAGTTTAATTTTCCTTGCCAAATTTATGGTGTAGACCTAATTACTTCAACGATATATATTAATTAGGCAGCTTCTGAAGAATTGAGACATGCCATTTATCAACTGCGGAGAAAGTGCCTTTAGGCTTAAATTCTAATCTAATAATCTAACCTAACATTTCTTCTCTGTTGAGAAATGGCAGGTCCCTATTCTTCATGAGCTCTGTTTTCATCTAAAGGCGAGAAAATATCGATTCAGTGAAGATAAGCTTTTTTAAAGGCTGAAAGTAAATGTATTGCCATTAAGAAATTTAATATCCAGCAACAACTTTTGGCACCAAGGGACATTCGTTGCATAGTTGACAGGGTACGATATCAAAATTTTGTAAACCTCTCTCTCTCTCTCTCTCTCTCTCTCTCTCTCTCTCTCTCTCTCTCTCTCTCTCTCTCTCTCTCTCTGTGCATCAGATATTAGCTTGCATTTTTTTACGTTTTGACAGTAGTAATGGCGACATTATCGTGAAAATTTAATCTAATTGTGCATTCGTTCTGTGACCAATTTTTAAGGGCTGATTGTTTTGGGTTCGTTTTCACTCTCGGTCTCTTTCTTTCGTAACTCCAACACGTTTTTGTTGTTGTTGTTGTTGTTGTTATTTTTAGTGTATTTGACTAATTTATGTGGAGATATAACTTTTTCCTAAGTTCTTTGACGCCGTAGAGACAGGGGCTATTTTTAACCTCCAATACGTCCCTCACAGCTTTGAACCCGCTATCACCACCTGCTCCTCCATTGCGTACGTGTTGTTACTGTTTATATATATATATATATATATATATATATATATATATATATATATATATATATATATATATATATATATGCGCCTCGGTTAGCTTCACAAGAGTAAGTCCTAATAGAGTAGGTTCACCCCAGCCAAATTAAACCTAACGGATAGACTCCGCATTATACTAGGCCTAACCTTTCTCTTTCTTCCTGTTCCCATTATCTCTTTGGATATATAAATAAGAAAAATTAGCATATTATTTATTGCAATACTTTATTTCTTTATGGAACTTGCAAGTAATAATGATGATAATAATAATAATGGTGAATTATAATGTTGAATTTGCATATATTATTTTAACAATAAGCCTATTGTGATTCATTGCCAAATACATTACTTCCGTGTCAGCATTTTGTTGGCAGCTCCCAAACTGAATACACTTCTACATCCGTCACATTATTATTATTAGTAGTAGTAGTAGTAGTAGTATTGTTGTTTAAAGGTAAATATGAATACTCTATGCATTAATCACTGCGGAATGAACAAGGAAAGCAACGAAGGCCATAAATGGTTTATGGAAAATTTCATTATTTTGTCATGTGTTGCAAATTAGTATTGTCACGGCAAATCTGCTGTTTGGCGCAGCTATTATTTCCCTTGTAACGAAAAGCAACTTCTCAGAGCATAAGTTTTCATGAAAAATAAGAAATTATATAAAATTTAATCAATAAATATTGCTGTTTTGCCGATATGTTAAACAAGTAAGCCTGTCGTTCACAAGTTTTCTGATAAGTCTTTTATGAACTCCAGAAATTTTTTTTCTTCATAATTCATTATTCATTGCTAGTAGTTGGGAAGAGATGGGAAAATAAATGGATATTAACATTTATTCTTAGGCATTTTTCTTGGCCCTTCCCGGTGTCACACACACACACAAAGGTCATTCTTTTACATATATTCATCTTGGCTTAGGTTGCATTGTGCAGGAAAAGGTTGCTTGACCGCGTTTTGGGTAATGTTTAAGATTGCGTGACTGAATTTTGGGCGTTGTCTAAAGGTACGTCTCGCTCGATGCGATTATCGTCAAACGATTGTCTAGAGCACTAATTCTTTGTTTTTGAATGGGGCCGTTTTGCTACGAGCAATACAGCTTGGTTCAAAAACTAAGAATTAGTGCTCTAGACAATCGTTTGACGATTATCTTTGAGCGATAATCGCACCGAGCAATACGTACCTTAAAGTGGGTTGCATGAGAGCACACTCCCTTGTCGATGTCATGAATATAGCCAAGCAGAGAAAAACGAATCGACTGGACTTGCTCGGCGGGTTGGGTAGTGTGACAGGTTTGTAACGTGTTTTCAGAATTATTCTCGACTACGTATCGTATATTTTATCATCAGTTGGATATTGTTTTGGGGATAGACTATTTGGCAAGTCATATATATATATATATATATATATATATATATATATATATATATATATATATATATATATATATATACTGCCACCCCCTTAGAAGATGGATTTGGCTCGTGATATGATGATTGTCTATGGTTTGAAAACAACATGTATAGATGTGCACTCAGGCACCCACTTGCATAAAAGGGCATTACTACGGTCTCACCCATAAGGTTGGCTTTAATGTTCCTCATTACCCGATATTCATTCGAACAGCTACATGAATGAATAGTAAATTAGCATTAAACTCTATTATTTACTCGCATATTTCATATTTGATATGATACACAATGAACATGGGTTGAACAATTAATGTTTATTGCTCGTAATTCTTCGTGATAAGGAGCTTGTTTCTGAAAATTTACTCGAGTGGCAACTCGTTTAGTTTGTGAAGGTGTCTTCAAGGTCGTGCAAGTCACAAACACACACACACATCCAGCCCTCCGTCTGGTTCTCAAACAATAGGGGAAGACTTGACGTGTGTTATATAAAGAACTATTACTCACAAGAGGTGGGTTTCGGAGGGGGGGGGTATAGAGTACATGCAAGTTTAACATTATCTCTCTCTCTCTCTCTCTCTCTCTCTCTCTCTCTCTCTCTCTCTCTCTCTCTCTCTCTCTCTCTCTCTCTCTCCTCTCTCTCTCTCTCTCAGAATGACATTACGTTTAAATTTTTGTCATCGTAAGGGAAGGGATTAAGATAGAATTCGAACAGAATTTTAGTAGTTTCGGAAATTCTGCTTATCAATTATACTCGTAACACTGATAGGTTGGATGCATGAGGAATTACTGCGTTTCAAGAGAATTTATGTGGTTTACGTTCTTATTCCATGAATTAAGAGAATTCGGAAACTGGCTTATCTCACTGGTTTCATGCGTCATGTGAATGGAATTCATTTTCTTGGGGGAGGGAAAGTTTGCTTTTTATTACATTGCCTATCACACAAAATATTTAAACAAGTTGCATTGAAGTATTTCTTAATAAATGTTGAAAGTGGAACTGAATCATAGTAAACAAAAAAGTTTGTTTGACTATTGAGAAACTGAAGTTGAAATGCAAGGTAAAACACTGGTTCAGTTAGGGGGGATTTCCCCAATACTCCTTATTTGTTTTCGTTAAGTTCATGGGGGGCAACTGTGTTGGTAACTAAAATAGCAAACTTCAGTATGTGAGGGGTGTTTCATCGTCTTAATCCATATGGTCTCTCTCTCTCTCTCTCTCTCTCTCTCTCTCTCCTCTCTCTCTCTCTCTCTCTCTCTCTCTCTCTCTCTCTCCTCTCTCTCTCTCTATATATATATATATATATATATATATATATATATATATATATATATATATATATATATATCCCTGAGGATGAGGGGGCTAGAATACTTCCGTGTTCCCCTGCTTGTCGTAAGAAGCAATAATATGGGGTGGAGTGGGGAACTGGGAATCCTCTCCTTGGTTTTCTTCCCAATGTGAGTATTCTTACCTTAACTCAGCCACTTCCCTTATAAGGGGAAAAATAGAGATTATATATATTTTTAAAACGTTGCTCATTTA